>JAUEKU010037203.1:0-14190 GCA_032274805.1 Gypsophila paniculata | reverse complement strand
TATACCTCGGATGTAATACATCATATTTTAAGATTTTGAGCATTTATGTAAAGTTTTTGAGTATTCATATAAAGTTTTTGAGTTCGATTTACAAACACCCATAAAAGCTCAAAAACTAAATAAAAAAACTCAAAAACTCAAGGAATTGAGATACTAGATCCGATAGGCGTAATCCTATTTTCCTTATTTGAACCAAAGGCAAACCAAACGCCCCCTAATAAAAGACTAAACCCCCAATTTCCCAAATCAATCGATAACAACTCCAAAAAATCACACAAACCCTAACCCTAACCACAAACCACCACCGTCACAACCACCGACGATGTCGGTAACCGCCGGCGTAAGCGACGCCATAATCGCCATACGAGAGAAGCTCCGAGGAAAAATCGGTCAAACTAAAGTCAAGCGTTATTGGCCCGGCAAAGCGCCCGAATGGGCCGACGAACCCGAAGAAGAGTCCGACCTACGCACCACATCCTCGACGTCGTCGTTTCGCAATCGAGCTTCAATCGAACAAGCTTTTCCTTCGAATGATTTACGTTCAACCGACGATCCTCGTCTACGCCGTCTCGCGGATATACGAGGCGGCGATCGAGACGAGGCTCGGGCGGATCATAGGAGGATTCGACAAGCGGAGATAGTGTCTGCTGAAAATGAGGAAGAGGATGATGCGGAGGAAGACGAGGAGGATGATTTGGATGCGGTGGAGGAGAGGAGGAGGAGAATTAAGGAGAAAGCGATGGAGACGAGGCGAAAAGAGGAGGAAAGGGAGCTTCCTACTGTGGAGGAGGAGGAGGAGGAAGACGAGGAGGAGGAGGAGGAAGAGGAGGAGAGTGAGTACGAGACGGATTCCGAGGAGGAGGAGGCGAACAGACGAGCAATGGCGAAGCCGGTATTTGTACCGAAGCAAGAGAGGGAGACAATTGCGGAGAGGGAGAGGATTGAGGAAGCGGAGAGGGCGTTAGAGGAGGCGGTGAGGAGGAGAATGGCGGAGAGGAAGGCGGAGACGAAGCAAATTGTGGTGGAGAAAATAAGGGAGGAGTATGAGATTATTAAGAGTATGAATGAGAACGAGGCGGAGGTGGAGGATGTGGATACGGATGATGAGGTGAACGAGGCGGAGGAGTATGAGGGGTGGAAGGCGAGGGAGATATCGAGGATTAAGCGGGATAGAGACGATAGGGATGCAATGTTGAAGGAGAAGGAGGAGATTGAGAGGGTTAGGAATATGACCGAGGAGGAACGCAGGGAATGGGAGAGGAAAAACCCGAAGGAAGGTGGGAAGAGTGGGGTGGGGGTACCGAAGCAGAAGTGGAGGTTTATGCAAAAGTATTATCATAAGGGAGCCTTCTTTCAGGATCAGCCCGATGATAAGGCGGCTACTATGGGGACTGATGAGATTTATAGCAGGGATTTCTCGGCCCCTACTGGCGAGGATAAACTTAATAAGACGATTTTGCCTAAAGTTATGCAGGTTAAGCACTTTGGTAGGAGTGGACGGACTAAGTGGACTCACCTTGTTGAGGAGGATACCACTGATTGGACCACCCCGTATGGTTTCTCGTCCCTTTTTTTTGTGTTCTCGGTTTCATGTTGGTTTTGTATGTTTACGTGGTTGTGTGTCTGTGTTTTGTTCGAATTCGTTGCCATAGTGTTTGTCCCGTGTAGGTTGAATTTTTGTTAATGGCGTGGTTGATGAAATGCTTGGATTAGTAATGTATTAGAAATGAGGTGAATTGGCGGATTGATGGTTTTAATTGAGATGAAGGCTGGTAGGTATGAGTTTCGAGTGATGTTGGTTTTGTATGTTTAGTTAGTAGTTGGGTGTGTTTTGTCGAAATGTCTTGCCTTATTGTTTATTTTGTGCTAGTAATGTAAACGGAATTTGGGGAATTGGTGGTTGATTGACGGTGTTAATTGAGACGAAAGGTGGTATATGAGTTAGGAGTGAGGTAGAGTCTGCGTGTTTTGTTCGAATTGTCGCCATAGTGTTTGTTTTGTGTCGGTCGAGTTGTTTTGTTAGTGTTTGCAAAAGTAATGGAAATGTATGGGGTTATGTGAAATGCTTGGATTTGTAAATTAAATTGGTATATGGATATATAGAAGTAGGGGAATCGGTGGCTGAGTGATGGGGCAGTAATCGAGATGAAGGATGGTATATGAGTTTGGAGTGAGGTGGAGGTTGCGGACAAAACAAATTTGTTGAATGTTTAGATGCACGTGTTTGGTTGCATAGGTTTTAGGCTTTGCTGAAGTTGGTCTGAAATATATGCATCGCAAGTTCAGTAAAATAGGATGCATGGAGAATTCCTTCAGTTTTAAAAAAGTTCAAAACTTTAGGCTTTTTTTAGTTCCAGTTATATGATATAACGGAAATAGTTGAAGACGTGACTCATGGAATCAGGTTGGTTAAAGCAAAATTGGCCAAGTAAAATGTTGGATAGATTGGAGGAAAATGTTTTCGATTAGTTTACATTTGGTTTTAGCATAAAGGTTTTATACAGCAACTTAAATGCGGTGGAGGATCAAATTAGATCGTTTTTTACCCTAGTCAATTCTAATCAAAACTCAAATCTCCCCTTGCTCTAGATACCCCCTTGATATTAAATTTTGGTATTGGTAACTGTCCCGTTATTGTTTGTCGCAGTTTAAACTCTCTAAATTTTATGAACAATATCGCTTTAGAACGCGGTTTTTGAACCTTTTTAATACGTTCTTGTTTAGGTGTGGCCTTGATTCGAAACTATGAGCCACCCTAGTCTATCCTAAACTAGTTGACACTCTTTGGCACCAAGGTCATCACTCATCCAATCATCAAGCCCTCCTTACGTACCACCTATCCCCACTACTTTGCACTACTCAATTTCAATTTAAGTTTGGTAGTCGTAGGTTTTGGTTGTGGTTTAGGATGGCTGGGTGTAGTCAATCAGTTTGAGGTGAACTATGTGAAGAGTGTCAACTAGTTTAGGATAGACTGTGGAGTAGGTCATTGGGTGATGGCGAAGGGGCCTGGGAGGTGTGCATAGAGATTCCTATCCTAAACTAATTTGAAGGCTAGCTAATGTGTGGTGCGTAGCTTTGATTTGAAGGCTGCTTTGCTGTGGTCTTCGGTGAGTGAATGACTAGGTGGTTTTTGGGGTGTGAGGGTGGCTTGTCGTCTAAAAGGTTGGATGGGGCATCTGTTTAATGATTTGGTGAGTTTGATGAATAGGGAAGATTTATTTGGGGATTAATTGAGTTGGGATTAATTTATATGTTTGAGTTTAAGCATGTTAATTATCGTAAATTTACTAAAATTTGAGTTAATAGGGAGTAGTTATTAATATGGGTTCATCTGCTTACATGAATTGGTCGCATTAAATACTTGTTAAATTAGAAATGCGAATTTGTTGGAATGACTCGTAAAGGAAGATGTAAACAACCTCTTTGAAACAGGAAAGTACGCGTTGTGGGGAGCCATAGTAAGGCTATAGCCAAAATGCCTTGGTGTACCTTTGTATGCCTTGGCGCTGCTTATTTGTGCCTAGTAGATAAAAAAACCAAAACAGCTCGGTGCACTGATGAAATGCCAGACATATAATTTCTGATTGATAACTCTGAAAATTGAAGATTATGTTGAAGTGAAATTGGATTATCTTCGAATGGGGTCGGGGAGTAGACCGTACGATACAATTTTGTTTGGTTCATATGAGCATCTGTGTGACTCTTATGCGTTGTTTGTGTCTTGTAACAAGTCTGTCGTATTCTGATGTCGTAGCTTTTGCTAATTGCAGGTGGGCGAACAATGATCCCTTACGATCCAAGTACAATGCCAAGATGGCCGGTATGAACAAACCGATTGAGAAACCCAAAGGAAGCAAAAAACTTAAAGATTGGGAGCCGCGTTAACTTTTTGCATATTCTTTTTTTAATGTGTTTCTATAGCTTTGCGTTTGAGGTAGGTTGTATACCCGCAATGCCGTAGATAAGGTCTATGTACAAACTAATGCTAAGTGTGGCATTTTAGCTCACTTGCTGTTCTTGGTGATTCTATTGTACGTTTTGGTGTTTTTTCTTATTAGCTTTAATCTCATCACTAAAGCAGTTTTAGCATCGTAAGTTATCGTAAGACCATCTCTTAAAAATTGAATCTGCTTTTAGCATGTCAAATTAGTACGATGAGATAGTCTTACGATAAGTTACGATAAGTCACCGAAGCGATTAGACCATCTCATAAATTAAGATGGTCTTAAGATTCAATAGACTTCATAGACGATGAGATAGGATAAGTCACATAGTATAGATTTCGATAAGATAGGTTTTAAATTACAATGAAGTCTATCGTAAATTACATAATATTATAGATGGTAATATTACGATAGACTTCGTAATATGAGATTAGACCATCTCATAATATTACGATGGTCTAATCTCATAATTTATTACCATCTCATATTCTCATAATTCATTGATATCGTAATTTATTAGACCATCTCATATTATGGCAAGTCTAATAAATTATGATTAGACCATCATAATTTAAATTACGATAGCAACCTATCTCATAAATTACGATGGTCTCCGGTTTTGGCGATTAGACCATCTCATAGACGATAAGTTACGATAAGTCGCTAAAGCGATTAGCTTTAATCTATATGAAGTCTAAGCTTTTAGCATCTCATCACTAAAGCGGTTTTACCATCTCACAACCCTGCAGGCAATACTTGACAACAGCAAAAACAAATAGCCACCTACAATAACTTACACAAATAATGCATCACAGAAGACTAAGAGCATGTACAATAGAGAAGATTTGCCCTTCTCTTAGTACTCTCTTCGAAGAGGAAGAGAGCAAAAATAAGAGGAAATTTTTCTCCTCTATTGTACATGCTCTAATGATCTCCAAGAATGGTGAATAGTGATAAAAAAAAAAAAACAGCTCAAGATAAGATCAACATTTCTGCATCCTTGTGATTCATAAATGAAACACCCAAGAGCACAATTATAGACATTTGATAGCACCAAGTACCGAAAGACGTTGACAAAACATTTACTACATTTGTTGTTCATTGGCAAAAGAACTGAAGAAGTGACTATGAAACGGTTAGTTGGACCATACATGAACAAGACCGTGCCTATTTCCAGTATATATTTCATTTCGTTCTTCGTCATAAAATAGAGCCGTTATGTCTTCCAAAGCCTCGGCACGCGTGCTCCTTATCCTTTCAGCTCGTAATCGCTTCTTGGAAACCCTGTCGCTGCTGCTGCTGCAATCATCTTCAACATTTGCACATTTATCTGGTTTTATTTTTGCGAGGCATTTCCCAGTTAAGATGTTACTTATATTGATCGAACCAGCTGCATCATATCCATTAATCAACATTAGAGCACATATAAAACCAACAAAATCGATTAAAACAGTCGCTGCTAAATGCATTAAGCAACCTTTTCCCCATAGGATCCCTTAAAAACTGAGAACTTACAGATCGCATGTTAGTGTGCTAATCAAGGCTAAAGTAGAAAAAAAAAAATCGTACACTAATTTAGGACAAAGAGACGAACTTCATGGATATAATTCAAATATACCAATTTTATAGATCATAGTTTAGAGTCCCAAACAAAGATGTGTGAAGCTACTATTGTGACGTTCGAAAGGAAGACATAGAAGGGAGTTTTACCATTAACTTCACATAAGGGGTCATCAGAATCTGCCTTGCAGTAAGAAATTATGAGGTCTTGGTCACTAGTGATGTATATGTTGTTCGTGTTGCAGTCGGGATGCCACAGGAGATGGTCCTCAAAAGAAGTAACGAGCTCTCCACGGAAGTTCCACACCGCCACTGTTCTGTTCCTAAATGTCAGGAACAATTGGTTCTCATACAGAAAAATAAAGGCGGACGGGGTCATAAAGTCAGTTTTGCTGACTTCAGTTATCTCTGAGGTGCAAACCTGTAAAAAAATTGATGTGATATTATTAGCTAAGCTAAGCTAGGCTTGACAAGTACAGAAAAGTACTAAAAATGTGACGAAAATGTTATCATATTTCTTACATCAACAATTTGAAGATTCTCGTTTTCCTGCTTGACAAGAAGCTTTTCATTGAATTGCTCAATGAAATCAACTTTCTTATTCCGATTGATGAGGTGTGAGAACGATTTGAGAACTGTACCATCCTCAATGGACAGAATTTTTAGCGGAACGTGGCTAGTCTCTTTAGTAAATATCAGTAGCATGATTCCAGGGCTGTCAAACATAAGAGAAAATCACGAGGAAAAGTGACTGGCCGAAAAACCAACAAAATATTGGGACTATTAATTAAAGATGACATTTGATAAACAGAAAGACACACTGAAGCTCCAGTCTTACAGATGATAACTACAAAATTATTAAACCTTGACTGTGACACCGCATAACTGCAAAATTATCAATGTTTTGAAGATTGTCGCAAGTCGCAACATTATTTTAACATTTATGGCGCAATGACCAAAATTAATCCGCGATGATCAAAGAAAAAAAAAAATCTCAAACTGAGAAATGAGACCATGTAACAAATAGAAATGGAGCTGTGGATGTCCTAGATTTAGGACATGTAGTATTTACATCCTATTCTAGTTATTTTTTCCCGAGATTCTTGGAGAGTGCAACCAAGCCTGCAGCAAGCATGGTTACATCCCCCATATTTTATTTGCTGACTGCCTTTTAGTTACAAGGCTAACACTAGTACAACCAGTGCAAGTGAAACATAATCGACAATGTCAAAAGAATTTCGCACTTAAAACCAATAATTTTGTGAGCTCATTAAAGGATATAGAATAGCTAATCTACCCATTTCCAAACACCAAATGAAGAAAAGGAAAACAAAAGAGCTGGGCATCTACAGCACAGTAGACACTGATGATGGATTAGCAAGTATCTGACGATAAACAAAAAGCAAGGCACCAAGCCAGAAATAACAATTTACAATTAGAAAAGAAAACATCTCGTCGAAATGGATTCACAAAAAGTACCTGATTTTAATCTCCTGAACATTTTTGTCTGGAATTGAATAGAGCATTGCATAATTCTTCAAGTCAAAGACCTTGTAAACACTGACATTGGATACACACATGAACAACCAATCAGAACTCATGCATTGACGACAACGGAAGAACACAAAAGCAACTGTAAAATTGTGGAAGGCCTGTCTTCACCTGTCCTGAGCAGAATAGGTGAGCACCTTTCCATTTACGTCATCAAATTCAACAAAGCCAGGCCATTTCAGCGACTCAGACTCAAATAGAGCAAATCCAGCGTCGGGCTTTCCTCTCTTTACGTATCTAAACAATTTCAACAAACCATATATCACCAAGAAATCACTTTGCAGCAAGAACACAAATTGATAGTTTGGTTTTTGCTTCATATTATAGAATTACGGAGTAAATATACTTTATTTTTGTATTTACTTTCTGATAAATTGCAAAAATTCCTAAAGAAAATCTCCTACTCAAACAATCATAAGAAGTTAAGAGTAACTCACTCAATCCTTGTTGTTCTGCACTTTAACGAGCTGAAATTGTCAGAAGCGTATACAGAAACGGTGATAAGGGAATCATTATTTTTGTTGTAGAACAAACTTCTTATAACTTCGTCTGAACTGACATTCAAAAAGCATATCCTCTCGTTTGTTTCTGAAAACAATATGTAATATCTTCAGTTCAAATAATTCAAAAATAAGTTCAATTCTAAATCGACATAATCTGAGGCAGACAACAATACAGTTAGAGCCACTAACCTCGACTAAATGCTGCACAGATGCCAGACTGTGCAAGAGCAAAGACAATATCTTGTGCAGCTACAATTTCAATAATTTTCGATCTCTTCCTCAAAAAGGCTAATACTGTGGGACACAGGCCTTTAGGATCATGTGTATCATATTCAGCCTGATGCAATTTAAACAATGATGTTAAAACATTGAGGTGAACGTAACACAAAATGAACGGAGATACCGTGCCGTAACTTGATGTAATTGCAATTTTGAGGACACGGAGAAAGAGGTGGCAATAACAGGCCAAACAAGTGAAAGGAAAACCACGTATTGTGTTTACTATCAAATAGCTATTGAAGTTTCCATGTTTCAAAGTCATGTAATTTGAACACAAAGTCATAAAGATGAAGCAAGCATCCCCGTTGTCTACTCTACAAATTTTGGCATTATCATCTCATTTACTAGCAAATTAATGCTAATACTGTCTAGGAAACCTCTGATTAGCAGCTGAGAAACTTTAAGTTTCAAAAACCAAGGCTTTGCAGCAATCTCTTTTTGACGTGATAGCATTGTGATAATCTTTTTAATAACTGGTTAAAACTATAAAGTTACCCATGTTTCCTCACAAAGACCACTACAAGAATGAAAAAGAAAGCTCCCTCCCAGCTTCATCCTCAAAGAAAAGGAAAAACACTGAATTCAAGCGGCTCAGTGCCTCGCTCCATATAAATCAAAGAACGAGGAGTGCATAAATATCTAGAAAAGATACCATGGATGGCAAGTGCTGTAGAGGGTGGCTACACCGCATTTATATATAAAAGAATAGACAAAATTACAGCACAAACTTCATCTGTATAGTTATTACGTCGATTGCCAGGGATGTGGATTTTGGCATGCTAGACATTTGACTTTTAGAAGGTTTATTAGAAAAGGCAATGTCAATCTTGAACAATGAAATGATTGGGCAAGCCATGCAAGGGCATTAACCCAAATGAAGGTGCGTTGGTTACATGTACGGGAATGAATCCAAAATGAAGTAACGAACTTTACGAAGAAGAAACTATTCACACCCCAAAGCTCATCATAACACAATTGATGAGAATGGCTTTCATAGTTACGACTCTCGGCTTTCCAAACTTAATCTTCTAGACATGTTATAATAGCACTCTCATAGAGCATAAATAAAATGAAAAAGCAACAAGTAAAAGGCTTATACAAAGCTCGTGTACACTTTCAGCATCTTTCTTCCTCTACTACAGCTTTTCAACTCAAACAATCCGCAAAAGCTCACACTACACTAACAACACCTAAACCCCAAAGTAAACCATAAGATATACTGATCTAGTAAACCATAAGATTTACCATGTCTACAACGCACCAAATAACATTCAAACCTCATGTCACTTCGCTATCCAGCACCCATCACAATAGCACAATATCTATGAAGATCTTAATTTCCCACAACATAATCCTACCAACCTTCTTCCTCTGCCACAGCTTGAAATCAAATCCACCAATCATTCCTAATATGAAATTGCCACCCTCTCTTATTTTATCATGTCTCGCAGATTTTCACTAATTCTTTCATGCAATGGCCTACACGGTTTTTCAACCTACGAGAGCAAATCCTAAAACAACTACATCAACTACCGTACCGTGTATGTTGCAAATAGATTATTATTATTATCTGAAAACAACGCAGTAAAAAAAGCTTCAGCGATAATCAAATTCACTGAAAAAGAAAAACTCAGCAAAAATCCAATCAGCTCTTAGAAAACAAAGCTCCACCACCCTTTTGTTCACCTAAATTTGTCCTAACTCGACATTTCAGTAAGCACACCCAATTTCAAAACAACTGCTCAAACTTTCATCCATCTCGACTAATTATAAGCCTAACCGTAAGTTGCATAGCCTAGTTCCAAATGAGAGCAAACCCTAAGAAACACAAGCTTTACACATCAAGAGCCAAATCCACAAACTCTTAATATTGTTATTGGCAACACAACTATCAACAAGCCATAGTTTGGCGTATAAGCATGGGATTCCGAATATTTTCATAAAACCCACTAGCCAGTGAATCCTAGGGCATCCTCATTGGCAACCCCACAGTCCCAAAAGCGAGCGCATCCTAAAACACACAAACTGCCAAAATATAGCTTCACAAACAACCAAATAAACCTCTACACTAACAAATGAGCACCACATTCACTAAACTCTACCTCAATACTAAAGCACACCCAAATCCTCACCCAAATTCAACTAAATCATAACCTTGACACAGATAACTTCTTAGGCATCGTACACACCAACTAACGAGAATATAAGATTCATTCAAAACATCCATAAATAACAAAGTAGAATCACATAAGAACATAAAAAACAGTTCTTATTAGCCGGGTTGTACGATGACATGGTCCACCCGATGCAGCTAAGAATTTATTTCCTTAACCCGAACCCATTAACACCACCAAATTCCCAAATGCAAGCAAATCCAAAAAGACAAGACCAAGTCTTGTTAAAAGACCGTTTTTCACTTTCAAATTGAAAGATCGACAACAAACAAAAGCTGCTAATACCCGAACCCATTAAAACCACCAAATTCCCAATGCAAGCAAATCCAGAAAGACAAGACCAAGTCTTATTAACAGACCGTTTTTCATTTTCAAATTGAAAGACCGACAACAAACAAAAGCTGCTAAAACCCGAACCCATTAACACCACCAAATTCCCAATGCAAGCAAATCCAAAAAAACAAGACTAAGTCTTATTAAAAGACCGTTTTTCATTTTCAAATTGAAAGACCGACAATAAACGAAAGCTGCTAAAACCATTCACCTGCAAACGAATATTACGAAAGCGTTCCTGGGCATCACTCATACTAAACGCACGAAATCTCTTGGAACAAATCTCTCTTCTTTGCAACTTCCTAACACTATTTACAAACCCATCAACGCCACCGCCTCTCGGTCGCTTCTTCGCCACGACACGTCGAACTCTGCACGGCCTAGGGCTCGCTGATATCCTCCTCCCATCCATTTGAAACCTTCAAAGTTCAAACCAATGAAAACAACCCAACAAAATTACCAAAGTTTTGAGCTTTATTGGCTAAAATTGGAAATTACCCATCAAAATTAGGGTTATTGGGGAGATGAATTCATGGGTTTTGGTGTGAATTTTGGAGGGAAATTGTTTGGGGTTTTTGGATGATCAGGAGCTAGGGTTTCTAAGTTTTTGTAATTGTAGTTGTTCTTGTTCACTTTGAATAGGCAGGGGAGTGGGGTTAAAAGGAAATATTTATGAAAAGAGTGATCGAAAGACGGACTATCACTAATAATAATAATAATAAGGTGGAACACGAGTTTATTGATACATAAAATAATAAGATGGAACACGAGTTTATTGATACATAAAAGTAATCATATTTAAATTGATTGTAATTATTATTAACTAATATGTGAACATTTTTATATATCTTAATCATGATCACATTATACTCAAAAAATATGGTCACATTTTATGCATAAAAAACCTATTTATCGTGTTAGACGGACTTTTCCATTAAAATTTGTGAGACGGTCTCAAGATATTTTGTTATTTCAATATATTGTGTGTGAGATAAATAGTGTTCTCAAGATATGATACACTTTCATAAGAGATGTACGAAAAATTAATAAGGTACGATGTACTATACATTACACAATTTTTTGAAATTCAGTAGTAAAAGAGGATTATTATTGTAAAAAAATTAGGAAGTATTTGGTTCAAGCTATTTTAGAATGAGATATGTGTTTGATTCATTCCAAACTCATAGCTGACAAAATGTGTATGAGTCTCCTTATTCAAAAGGAGGTGGGTCATACCCATCCCCTTGGAATCAAATACAAAAAAAAAAAAAAAACTTATTTTTTTTTAAATGAGTAATTTTCATTCAATATTTTATACGTATATCGAATTTATAGGTAATCCTTAACCTGAAATAACTTACATAGAAATGATTATTAAATTAATTTTATCAATACGAATATATTTTTTATTTGAATTACATGAATTATTTTCATACAAAGTATTATTTTAAGCAATAATGCTAATACATTAGAAAATATTGCATAATTCAGGATATTTTATCATTAGAATTTCATATTATATAAATTCATTAATAGATATTTTTTATTATTCAATATTATATTGGATGACGACAATAATGAAAAATGTAACAAATTCAATAATATTAATAAGAAAAAAATTTAAATAATAGTTGAAACTTAAAGGAAATATTTATTTCATCGCATAAGTTTATAGATAAAATATTAGTAAAATACAAATATGTTAATATTTGATTTCTTATTTCAGAATTGAACCAAACACTAGATATCGGGAATAGTTCCAGCCGATACCACCATGGTTTGATTCCTGATTCCAAACTCATATCATCATGCGAACCCAACGTCCCCTTAAGGTACTCACGAGGTTAAAATCAAGGTTTTGGTGGAAATTAGCAGAGGAATATAAGGTTAATTTTTTTATATAAATATCTAGTATTTTTACTTGTTTATTGCGATCATTATTGAATAAAGTGTCATCTCTTATCTTAAAGTGTTTACACTCTACTCAGTAGTATAAGTTTAACAGTGGTCATGTTTTATGCATTAAACTCGTAAGATGTGTCGGGCTTTTCTAACACAAAATTTACTTTCAAACCAATTTACAAAATATGGGGCATTATAACTTTGAGGAAGACCATTGGATGCCTAAATTAGCCGGTTAGTTTAGTGAGAACTCTTTAGTGAGAGAACTTATATACAGTAACCCTATTTTAATGAGAGGATAATTACTTATATTGATATTACCTTGGTAAACTAATAAGTATAGGTTGTTTATCTTTTAGATGGCAAGTAGATTGATGCAACATCAACTTGGTCTAACCAAATGACAAGGCCAACTATGCACCGACCTCTTTTTGGCCATCAAGGAGGGTAATAAAAAAGACGTTTAGGTGATGACACTTTCTTATAGTAGCCAACCAGATAACATCTTGCTAGCCATGTGACGTCATCCATCTAAAGGGCTATTTGCAATATTTCTATGCCGATTAATTGTTGGTCCTTGGACATTCAATTTTTCTCCAAAAGAAGCCGAGAGCACTCGCGACGCGCGTATGATGATATTCTCATAGTATATTTAAATTTTCAATCTTTTCAAAACTTGGCTAGTCACAAAAGTTTTAATTTTCAGGCGCACAATATTACTAGTATTTTGACTAGCAAGTGACAATTCACTGGCTTCTTGACATATCACCTCTTATGATTGGTACAACGTTCATTTTCCTTTTTGTAGGCGCCGAAATGTTGACACATGTGTAGAGAGGGAATGCCCTTAACACTTTGCGTTCTCTTGTTATATATACTTCATTTTGCCATTTTGGGATTCTTTATTTCAACTTCTCTCTTGAAAAAACTTAAGATTTCTTAAACGCTTCTCACTTCATGTAGTCAGCTACTGGGCTATGTTTAAAGGTAATCTATCAGCTTTCTATTTATTCATTATTTTTTTATTCTAGTCTACTTGGGATTTCAACTCCATCGTTTGCACTTGATTGTTATTAACTCAATTTTATATTTGCATTTTAATTAGTTCTTTTTTTTCACTACAAACACAGTCATGAGTCTTATACATGCTCCTCTTCTCGTGACTATTATGATCTATACTTGATCACCGACTCTGATCTCGGTTATGACGTCATGCTCATATCTTTGAGGCTGGTTGCTGAACATCTAGTTCCCTCAACCACTACAACAATGTACGATACAGGCGACTGTTATTATCAACCTTTGTTAGTCGCCCGACACTGTTTCAGTCACCAATTTGGCATCTAAAAATGGTCGCCTGTTTAGTCTTTTCTTGTAGTGAACCTCTCTAGAATTCTAGAGAAGTTTACACTGAATGTGTGTCTAATTCTAGGTGAAAACAATAAGACACTAAATCACAAGATGAAATCATATAAGCTCAAACTCAAGTTAGATGTATTCATATATTATACCTTTCTAGCATGACTTCATATGGAATATTGAGATGAAAAGATTTTGAACCTTAGTGCTACTGCTCAGTTGAAGTCCACTAGTACCTTTAGATTTCTCCTCTGTTAGTTTGTTGGAATCTTAGAGTAATTTGTGTGAGCTTGTGTGTATTTGTAAGCTCTAAAATTATCAAATTATGAAGGAAAGATGACAAATAGGAACAATGAGCCAGTTTTTCTCTCTTTTCTTTCTCTTATTTCACGCGAAAGAAACAATAATTTTTCTTCTCTATCAAATAGTGATGCGAAAATGCAGCGGAAGTAGACATGATAACGTAACCGGGATAAGCAGACACCAAATTAGACCTATAACTTGGTGAACGAGATTGGCTAACCAAGACCTATTGGTTCCAATCGAGCAACAATTAGGAAACGCGTCCCAATTAATCACTAG
>JAUEKU010037093.1:0-14191 GCA_032274805.1 Gypsophila paniculata | reverse complement strand
AATAATGTTCTTTTTAATTACTCCGTACTTTTTTTATTCCACATAAATTCCAAGATCATTGGTAACTAGTTGACTTCATTATAAGACCGTCTTACACAAATGTCAGATAAAACGACATGCATATCTATCTATCTATCTATCTATCTATCTAAAGAAATTCTTATTTAAGACGAGTCCAGTACTTAAAATAAAAAAAAAAGCTGAATGCATTGGAAACAGCAAAAAGGCTTGTCTCATATGTGCATTCAAAAATAAGACGAATATATCCGTCTTAAAGGAAACTTTTTTATAACAAAATCAAGTGAAATTACGACAAATGATAACCAAAACAACGAACTCAAGACCGATCTATCCATCTATGTACCTATATTGGGACAGGGCATAGGGACGTGTCACCGAATTTTTGGCAAACGCAAATTCTAATCTCACGTAAGACCGTCTTACAAACAGCAATATAAAACGTATTTTTTAGTTATCTTTTCGTGTGTGTATACATTTTAAATGAAATTGCAAGTAAAACAACTCTAAAGGATCTCAACACGATAATGTTTCACATAATAAACATCTAAAAAATGGGACCCACATTATCACAATTTATCACGTAAGACCGTCTTTTTTTTTATACATTAGCGAATACCAGATCTAAAGCAAGGCAATGAAACAGATCTAAAAATTATACTTCCTCGATCCATCCAATGTTTTTATGTTTTCTTTTAAAGCTAATAATATTTAAACGAAAATTCAATGTGGGGACCACCAATGATCGGTGTAAAGAATTAAATTGAGTGGATCAGAGGGAGTAGTTTCATAAAAAATGAAGTCGTAACTCACCCAAGAGTTTAAGATTTAGATTTTTTTTTTTCAGAGACAAAATGTGATTGTATTATGTTATTTATTTATTTACTCATTTATTTATTGATCGATTTTATTAATTTAGACCATTAAAATAATAGCCAAAAAAAAATAAGAGGTGGTGGTACCTAGAGAGGAGGAGGAAAATGAAGGAGAGAAAAAGAAAGAAGAAGAGAAATGAGAGGAGTGGAGAGCAGAGAGGAAAGGCAAGAGAAAAGGGAGGAGAGTGTGTGTTATTTATAGAACTTTGTTTATTTGGAAGGGTGGGGCTTTGGGGGCAATTAGTAGATCATATCATCGGTGGTTTATATCATTTATGGTAAAAGTTAATAATTTTATATAAAAGTTCGATTAATTTTGTTAAAATATATCAGCAACAATAAATAGAAAGCTCGACAACTTTACAACAAAACTCGACAACCTAACAATTAAGCTCAAAAAGTGTAATCAAAACTCGACAACTTAACAATTAAGCTCAAAAAGTGTAATTTTGTTGTACAATGCTATTATACCGCTGATGGTATAATAGTATTGGGAGGGGGTTGGTGACTACTCATTGTTTTCTTCTGTTTTTACTTAGACTACATCTTCCAATTTTATTTTAATTTATTTATGTTTTTTTTTGGGCCCTGAATTCTATGGTTATGCGGTTATGCCCATTTCCTCCTATATTCAGTCCACATACATATTCTTATCTCCAAACCCGAGTAAACTCGACCCGACCTAAAAAATTGCTACTCGATTAAGGCCGATCTGAACTCGAGATAACCTGTAGGCGACCCGATAATTATTTGACACGACTTGACCATACCCAAAAATAACCTGACTCCTCACTCTATTCGACTTGATCCGACACCAATAAAGATCGAGAAAATCACTTTTAAATACTAAAAGAAATATTTTAAAATATATATAATGGATGATTGAGTCATCCCAAACAAGATTTGATTTATACCCAACATGCCCCGACAACTTATTAGCATAACTAGATACGAAAAGACCTGAATTATTGTAAACTTGGACTAAATCTTACCCAACTTGACAAATTTATCGAAATAACTCGACTCGAGAATGATCATATCCACCCGAACTCGGCCCAACTCGATAAATTTATCAAAATGAACTAACCGACTTCGACCCAAATTCCATCTGAACTCGACCAAACCTGATAAATTTACTTAAATGATCCGATCCGAACTATGAATTGACATGAACCCGAACCCGAACCCGACCCCGACCCAACGGTGGTCATGACCCGACCCGACTCATCCGATTGGCAGCACTATACGAAACACATCCGTATATAAAGTGATGGACTCATTACAAATTTACTACAAGTCAAAGAAAAAAGGGTACGAAAATCGAAAGTGTTCAGTTTAATACTCCATAACAATTAATTTTTTTTTTTTTTAAGAAATCGCAGCAATTTCTCGCAATTACATCCAATAATTAGGTATTCTCGCAATCATTTCCTCATTAATTAATTTAGTTCAATCGTTTATGATCTTCAAAATCACATAATTTCAGATGTATTTTCATTTAATTCGTAAATTATGTTGTTTTATTAGATTGATTTTTATATTTTTATCGAATTTTTGGTGCATTATTGTTCGATTCTTGTTATTAGTTGAATTAATTTGAATTAAAGAGATAATTAGGGTTTTGTTTTTGGTGAGATTATGATTTTAGTTTTTAGAATGTGTATGAGGAGATTTAGGGTTTAGTTTATGTGTAAGGGATTAGAAATTTCGGAATTCAATTCCAATTCCAAGTTCCCAAACACACCATTATCGGAATTTATTGAACTTTTGTGATTTGTTTGAAATTCGATCTTAGAGATGGAAGGTGAGGAATAGTCTGTGATTTGAATTTTAGGAAGCGTAGAGAAATGGATGAATTGCTCGAAAAGGAAACGTGAAGAAAGTGAGGGATTTAAGGAAGTAAGAATTAAGAGAATTGAAGGCAGTAAGATGTAATTTTAGTCGATTTTTTAACAATCACAAATTCTTATACGAGACCATCTCACAATAAGTTCCTCCGTACTAGTTTAGCCCTCGCGCAAAAATGCGC
Source organism: Gypsophila paniculata (assembly GCA_032274805.1). Lineage (NCBI taxonomy): Eukaryota > Viridiplantae > Streptophyta > Magnoliopsida > Caryophyllales > Caryophyllaceae > Gypsophila > Gypsophila paniculata. The sequence continues at coordinate 11,269 of JAUEKU010037093.1, read as the reverse complement.
GATTTATTTAGTTATTTATTATTAATATATATATTTTTTTAAGAATATTTATATAACTAATAACAAATTTTTGATTGTTGGTTATAGTTAATAATTTTTTCTAAAAGAAAAAATTATAATATCGATTGATTATATTTTAGAAAAAATTATTATCTCGTGTGACTTATGAATAAATTAAAAAACTGTTTACTAAGTATAAAGAATTTATAATAAAGATTCGTCAATTAGATCATAGAGTGTTATTTAGTAGGCTCATAGATCTATATGTTGTATAATGAAACATAAAAGTAAATACAGATTAGTGGCAGTGATAACAATTTCTAATTTAGAGGTTATGAGTTTGAATCTTGTCAAATGCCATTTTTTATAAGATTCACTTTTGAGTGGGATGATGTAAGGTTTTTGGCGGGAAAAAAACTCACAGGAATGCGACATGTGGCATAAATGACATGAGTAAGAATTGCCTTTTAGTAGAATAGGATAGGATGATTTGTAAGACGTGTCACATAAAAGGGCAGTTTTCTGACCTTTTTAATAAAGGTCTCACATGAGAACTACTGTTTAACAATAATATTGAAAGGGAGAAAAGAAATTTAGGTGGGTTAATGAGTTCGGCGTAATTATATTATGTTTATTTATAGGGGCTTAATGAATCATACAATCGGTTTGGCATATTGAGCTTCCTTCACACCTTACAGAGCTCATATACAATGTTTTTGAGCTCATTTTGTAGTGGAGCTCGAGAATTTTGTACAAGAGTTCAGCAAGTTTTGAAGGAATCCTATGTTAAACCGGTTAAATCGGTTATTCGATCATTTACTCATGATGTTTTCGAGTCGTGATGCGTCAAGGAAACGGTGATCTTTTATACCCTAATTTGATTTTGTAGTCTTTTGATTTCCATGCAATCTTCGCCACGTAGTTGGTGCTATAAACATTGTTGCTTTTAGTGTCCATTTTGATTGTAAGTTTAGAGGCATTTATTCCGATTAATGTGAATATCGATTTCTGCTACTAGAGCTTCGATTTTGGTTAAAATTATTGCAGCAAAGTCGGGAAACTTTTTCACTTGGGTCTCAGATTGAGGAGAAATTTTGTTGTATCTTCTATCTCTTGCTCTCCTATACTATAAAACTGACTATATAGCAGCTGACTTTTTTATTGCCTTTCACAGATTATATCGATGGTAATGCAAGTGGTGAAGAGGTTCTTTATAACCTCGATGTTTATGTGGATGTTTCCGCTAGCTGTTCTTTATGGCTTTCAGCATGATTTGTTTCCTGGTACGACTTTGGATCCCTTAAATACTGATTAATATCATTATAGTCGCCGAAGATGTCACAAAAAAAGAAAGCGAAAAAACATGCCATAGCTGCATTAGCTGGTAACTAGCATGCTGTGTCGTTAGTCTGCCCTTTCACCTGATTAGCATTAAAGTTCTCAAAATTTACTTTCGTTACCGTCTGTCTGCGTCACGTCTTTCTCATAAAAAGCATTCATTAATTTGCACGTCATATTTTGGCATTGGCATTACAAATCAACTCAGTAGTCTCTCTTTTCAAGTAGGATAAGTGGGGTGTATTGAACAATCTTTGAGTCTCTTGCTATGAATGCTTTGGTCTCTCATATATCTGTCCATAAACATGGCCTTGGAACGTCTTCAAGGGGATTAATAGAAAATCGCTAAAGTGATGCTGTGTATAATGACTTAAATTTTTCATATTTGAAACACTTCATTGGAATTTAACTATAGGCATGAGATAAATTGGTGACATGATGGTAAAATACCAAATATGGAAGATGCTTGAGAAGGAATTGCAAAAAATTACATAGAATCATTGACGCTAAGTGCCAAGCATAGAAACTCAATATCTGCATAGTGAAGAAATTGCATGCAGCACTTTGACTTATAGCTGTGGGTGGCAGATTACAGATCATTCTAACGACCACATTATTTTATGAATTTTTAATCACGATCTGGGTGTTGAATAGGAATTGTGGCAGGTTTTTGCTTTGGGGCATAAATGTCTCGTAGGTCTCACAGCAGCGAGAGTCATGAGTCTCATGACCATATTGCTTTTTGGACTTGCACTTCATGTAATGTTCTGTAACTTGGATATTTCTTGAGTGATTCGGTTTAGTCAGCAGTTTTCACTTTGGTTTCAGTCTACTGCTCTACTTCCACCTGAATAGTTAACTCTGTTGACTATTGCACTGTGCTCAAAGAGTGTCTTGACCTGTGATTCTGAGAAGCTTATATTTTTGGAGGCCATAAATGTTCATCCTTTGCATAACAGCAACACTTTACTGAGCGCCCTTTTATTTATGAGCCGCTTCTGCTTTCGGCTTTTTTAGTTGATCGCTGATGTAAACTTTGTTGATAAGGGATTTGTTTTAGCAACTTATATTTTTGGTCTAAAACAGATTGGGCAACCTTACAATTTACCACTGTCGTAGGGTAATTTATTTCCTTGTCCTTTGCTTCAGTCATTGGACCCTATATGGATATTTGATTGTTTCCTTTACTTAGTATTTCCTCAACAGGTTCACAATCACTGATGTCCTCCTCTGTTATTTTCCAAATTAATCCTTAACTTACATCGTCGAACAGGCTTGAAGAACCTTACCCCATACTCACAGACACTAGTGGGTGGGTTTCTTGCCGTTATATCAGTCAATGTGGTTATAGCATTTTACATATTCATGGCGATGAAAGAGCCTTCACGTAAGCATGAGCCAGATCCAACATTTCTTGCCAATGCAAAAGCCAGTGTCAGCCAGACTGTACCCAAGAGTGACGGAAAGGAAGAGTAGAATATCAGTGGGCCTCTAATCACGACCTACCTTTGCAAACTGGTGAAGGTCGAGGATAAGATGGCAGAAGCGCAAAATCATTGGGCGAAAGGTATGCCATGGACTTGGAAATTTGAGTTGCTTCATTTACCATTTACCAATGTGTACTCTTACAACAGTTAATGTTGGAGTTTAGTTACTTTCCTGTTCTTTAGAGCTGTAGAAATATAAACTCGATTTTGTGAGACGAGTCACTTGAATATATCCTTTGAGATGCACTCATGTCACTCCTTCGTTTTCTGTCTCTTTACATTTTCAATGAATTGATGTTTATATTGTGGCCTCTAGTTTTTGTACCATAATATTTTGCTACTCGAAAGATTTCTCGCTACTCCTAGTACACTTATCACCCCTCTTCGAAACTGGGATTGATTTCGTCACCAAAAGTTTGTGATCGGCGAGTGTAAATAGAATGAGCCGATATTGGGGAATGACTGCTGGAATTTAGCTGTTAATAGTTGTGGTTTTAGGCAAAGACACCATTTGCACAATGTGTATCCTCAGTAGTCAGTACACCTCCGCCTTTTGTTTATATAATGTATAATTTGTTGCATTTGAACTGATATTTTCATATTATCATCTGAAAGAAAGTCGCAACAATTGTCTAATGTGAGTAAAATTACATGCGGATAATTTAGCTGTGATAGAATGCATGGAAATAGTATTAGCTGTGATAGAATGCATGGAGTATAATTTAAGCCAGAAATATTTTGGCATGTCGTCAACTACGGAGTAGCTCTTTTTTTTTTTTTGTTGTTTTTTTCCGATTTGTTTTTGTTGTGCATTGCTCCCTTCTTTACTAACTACAGCGAGTATTCCATTGGCATTTATTGTCGGTCTTTTTTTTTTTGTGGTTTTTAGGTGCTGATTTATGTCGTGTCCTTGTGGATTGTCCATTAACCTTTAAAAAAGAAAAATATGCTCCTCGTTCATGTCTTATGCCTGTTCTTTTGGACTTAATATCAACCCATTTCAGTTCTACTCAATTCTTCTCAATATAGTTTCATTCTTCACTAAAGTTTTGTTCTTAACTGTTCTGTTTAGTTCAGTTCACACAATTTTTGTTCGGAAGAACGGAATCTTATTTTATTATCGTTTTATTTTTGTTAGCCTTTTGGTCATGTCATTAGATCTTCAATCATTTAGGGCAGACAAGAGACTGCATCAGTGGAAGCATAGGTACGTGGAAGATGTCCTTGTAAACAGAGACACCCAATGTTACCCAATTTATGACTCAAGGCACTCAAGTCTTAATACCGATCGATCCACTATTAACTGCACCTTTCTGTTTAAGGGCAGGTGAGTGTGATGTGTGGGTATGTCCCTCAAATTTGGAGCATGTTTTGTTCCTAAACAGTAACCCTAATTTGGAACCTTGTGTTGTTTTGTTGTGTTGTGTCAGCTGCCTCTCATCCACCATTTTCTGACAGTCATATCATATCACCCTTGGGCATTCCTTGTATATGTAATGTCAATAAAATAAAATAAAATAAAAATACCAAAAATGTCTCTTTTTCAAGTTTGCCTATTCCTATGCATTTTGTTTTTATTTTGTTCACACTACTTGACCCGTCCTAAATTTAAAACGGATATATTCGTTTTAAATAAGATCTGTGATATGGGTAGTAGACAAATTACATATACTCCCTCTCGTTCTTTGATTTTGTAACATTAGATTTTGACACGAAGCCCCAAATATTAACGAGGTGGGATAAATTAAGTTGGATGTGTGCGGTCAAAGAGAAGTAGGGGCGGCATAGGATGAAGTATATTAGTGATATTTAAGGAAATGTTGCAAATTCATTAAGCCGTAAATAGAATATGTTGCGAGTCTAGTGAATGAGAATGTTTTTTTTTTTATGGCCTTTGTCTTTGAAGTGTACTAATTCGATATATCATTTGTTTGTGCTTTTGGATCGGTTTTTCAGATATGTGAGGAGTACTGTTTAATTTGAGCATTAAAACAAAAGAATTTACCTAAAAAGGAAGGTAAATAAATAAAATTATCCGAAAAGGGAAATGTAAGGAAATAAGTGTGGGTGAAAGGGAGTCGTAAAGGTTTTATGTTCGCGAGCTTCATAAGTTTTGAATAACACTTCTTCATAATTTACAAAGTATTAGTGAAGTTAAGCGAAGTATGTTACTTTGTCAGGAGTACACAATTACCGGTTTTCTTACTTTTTTAAAAAATCGTCTTGTATAAATACTATATGTTATTGAGTATTTTAGTTACTTCTATGAATTACATGAAATATATTTGTTTGAAGTGAGACGGTGACACCATGAGACGAAGGTGATCATATGCTACTTATTATGTACATGCTAAATTAAGTTCAAGTTAATGGCTCATGTAGTAGGTCACTACCATATGCTGATTAACTTAATATTATGTGAACTTTTGTTGCTTATCATGATTTATCAAAGACATTATTATTACTAAAAAGTTGGTGGAGGTATCTAGAGGGCAAATTTTAGGGCATCTTTTGGGTGCCACAAAGTTGGATACTCATGTGTGTCTATAGTCACAAATATTCATATATATATATATATATATATGAGATTGTCGTAGGTATACAATGATTTTTTTATGATTGAAAAATGGTCACTTTAATACTTGAGGTATGACAACTTTAAAATTTAAGATGACCAGATCTAAAGTGATCACCTTAAATTTAAATAATTATTTTTATCACGAAAGACGGTCAATATCATATAATATATTAAAAGGCAAGTGAATGCATCACAAACCTTTATTTATTAAAAATACCACAAATCCACAATTCACCACAAGCTTTTATTTGTCAAAAAATCCACTATATTAAGCCACATGTCAAACAATTATCAACCATAAAAAAATTGAAAAAGCAAATAAAATATTAAAAACCATTAATAATTGCATCCTTTCATTATCCCATTTCATTTTATTTTTCTTTAAAACTTTCAATTGTGATTAATTTGTATGCATGACAATGTCTTATAACTAATCTAAAGTTTATTTAAAATAAAATTTTAAATTTTAAAAAAATACATAAAAATTTATTATCATAGAATAAGTTCAACTTAATGGATAAAATATTTTAAAGAAAAAGCAAAATAAGTAGAAGACGAGGTGTTAAAATTATAAAACATCATCTATTAACTTCAATATTAAATGGATAAAAAATGATTTTTTTTGAAGGAAAGAGTAAAATGAGCAGAAGATGGGAAGTTAAAACCATAGAGAATAGAGAAAAAAATATAGGAGAAAAATGTCTTAAAACCAAAATTTGGCGCTAAATCATGGTTTTCAATGCTATCTAATATCAAATATTGTCACATTTGAAAATAATACTATTTGATTTTAAAAAATGGTGTTGAACAACTGCAACGGAGTATCATATCATATCATATCATATCATATCATATCATATAGGAGTATAATATATTATAAGGCAAATAAAGAAACCACAAACTTGTAGTTGTCAAAATATATTAAAAAGCAAGTGTTACACTATATATGAAACCACATGTCAACACTGCACCAATTAAATAAATAAATATTTAAAATAATAAATAATGGCACAGTTTCATTTAAAATTTTTAATTTCTGTTTGTAAAATTTATTCAAATAAGTTTATACGTCGTATGATATTTGAAAATATTTTTGTTAAATTAACCAATTAATTTACATAAATTTACATTCGAAAATAACATTGAAATTATTTTGAAAAAGTAAAAACCTGGAAGAAAATTAAAAAAATGCAAAATTTAAGCGATACAAAGATTGTAAATATGGTGGCTTAAGAAAATTTTAACTATTTCTCAATTCTATCACCTCAAGTCCTCAACATACATTGTTAAAATGATCGATGATGACAATTATTCAACTATATTTAACTTTAGCCTTTAACATTTTAAAAATAAGAAATCAAAAATTACAAGCTATTAGTATATACAAAAATGCCTTAAATTCTATTTTCTAGAGTTACAAAATGTCAAAAGTCACACACCAACTAAATATATAGTCCGTATAATTTTAATCATTTCATATTTTCATACTTTTGATAAATTAGCAAGTCTCCCATGAAACCACCTCACGTGTGAGACATAGAATAAACAAGTTAAAACAGCTGCTTAAGAGATGGTGTAAGCACATTTGTGTGAGAGATCTCACAATAACTTTTTTGTGAAACCCTCTCATCAAAGAATTTGTGTTGATATATATTTTTGAAGCATATGTTTACGATATTCGCAAATTAAGTTATATTATTATATTAAATTATTTGTAGGTTATTTTTATAGACACAATGAATATTGGCTAACAATCGTTTTATGTCTACATCATTTTTTTGTTAGATTTTATGTCTTTTTTTACAATTTATATTTTGGATATTATATATATTCTTAAAAAAAATTTATATGTGTGCAATATTGCATCTCAAGGTGCAAATATGAGGCACGCATATTAAGATAATATCGAGTATTGATTAAATTAATGTAAAACAAAATCAACCAAGTTTTCCATTGATAATAGTTGGGTTTAATACAATGACTCAAATTAGACAATATGCTAAATATCTCAAATCTAAAATATTTTCACCAAATTAATCAATTTATAAATTGTCCAAATATAATGGTATGTAAAAAACTTGAGGTATTAATTAAGCATATGAATTGTATTTTATCATTTTTTAAACAATTATGTGACAATGCAATTCAAAACATGCATAATTCAACTAAATAATGTATACACATATGTAAATACTCCTTATAAATTAAAGAGTAAATTGTATATAACCCCCTTATAAAATCAAGTTTTCTAAAATAATCCCATTTAAAAAAAAAGTTTTAAAATTACCACCTTTTAAAACATTTTCATTAAAAGTTGCAACAAAAACTCATTTTCGATGATAAAAAAAAGACTAACTTTTAGCCATTTTTCTACCCATAAACACGTCAAAAATATCCCTATAGTTAAATAAATACTCAAACTTCAAGATTTACACTTCTAAATGATCGAAAAATCATTTTTAATATCATCGAAAATGATTTTTGGTTGCAACTTTTAATGAAAATGTTTTAAAAGGTGGTAATTTTAAAACTTTTTTTTAAAGGGGTTATTTTAGAATACTTGATTTTATAAGGGGGTTATTTATAATTTACTCTAAATTAAATACACTCCCTTTCAAACCCGTGAACTTTCACGGGCAACGAAACTAGTTTTAACTATTATATGCATCTTTATTATGCTCCTTCACCTTTTCCTTGGTGCTCTTTTTGTTAAAGCCTAAAGGCGATATTGGAGGCACAATAAAATCTCCTTCCACTCTCTTAGCTATACTTTCCATACCACGTGTTTCTTGTTAATTTTTTTTCGTTATTTCTTGTCGTTAATAAGTCTCCAATACAGCCGTTTTATAAAGTTATAGGACGTGTAATTTTTTTTTTTTTTGGGTCGGGATAGGACGTGTAATTAATGAACGTGTTTTCATGTGTCTCAATTATTTCAGTATATTTCTCTCAATGTAAAATAATCATTTTCTATGTCTAAATTCTAACAGCTGTAACATGATTTGGATGTTTAGGATTTTGGCTTGTGTAATCGAATGATTTGGGCATAGTTATCAGGATCGCGATCCAGATCGTAAGATCGTAGGATCCTACGATCCAAGAAGTCGCGATCGATCCCGATCTTAGGTAGGATTTTAATTTCGTAGGATCTTACAATTTAGTGTTTTTCAAAAATTTCAACCGTAGGATCATAACACGATCCTACGATCCCGCGATCCGATCCTATACCGTAATAAACAAAATTCTGATTGAATGGTTTAGAAAACGCGTTCGAGTATAATCGAACATGACTTTTAATTCGTTGGGGTTCTATTCATTTAACATAAATTAAAAATTATGAACTTGACTTACAAGTGTTTACAATAATTCAACCAAAAATTATGTGTTTTAGGTAGTTTGTAGAATCTTACGATCCTACGATCCGATCCAAAATTTCAATCCTATCCATCTTATCGATCCAAAGTAGGATCCCGATCCTGACAACATTGGATTTGGGCAATGTTATATTTGTGGGTTAGATACAGTTTGGCTCATTCCTATAATAGATATGTAAACGTAACAAATGATTAAACAAAAAAAATATTAATACGTGTGGTTAGAGTGTAATCGTTATTAAACAAATTTGCTACCATAATAAAACCGTACTATAGTGGTAGACAATTTAATTGTTATGGTCAAAATAAGCCATAAATAATAATCGTATTTGAAACACAAATATCTAGTTGTACTCATACAACGATGATACGATTAGACAATTATTTCTTTAGACATTTTAAAAACACGCGTATCAATTAAATTTTTAGACAAAATTTTGTATGAGACCGTTGTACGTCGTACAACGGATTTCTCATTGGTTGATGTCATTCATTATTATAATTAAATATAGTATTTAACTAATTAATGAGAGATACGTTATTATATGATATACAACAATCTCATGAAAGATTAATTTAAATTTTTATAAGATCGTCTCATACAGTACAATAATCGTACAAAAATAGGCCTTACTCTCGAAAACGACATGTGAAACCAAAAACTGTACGTACATAGCGTTGAGCTGCAAAACCTTCAACCACCAAAACAATTGATTGCATAATAATTGCAATTAAATGTCACTTTACGAATTACGACACCCTACGTACCCTTAATTTTGTGTTGTTTCTTGTGTGTCCATGCATTACATTATATACATCGTATGATTTCCATTTGTGTGACACCTGTTTACTTCCCTAATTGTGTGTGTCCTTCTATGTAAGGTACCCTAAAGTTGGGTGACACAAACTTCTGTCACTATACATTTATATCGACGACAATAATATTATCCTAATGTTTTTGAAGTAGTTTGAAGATTTAGTAAATAACGAGATAAGGGGACTGATATACGCAGCTTTATTGAGCTGTTATAGGTATTCTTGGAGCTCTTGCTTAGTTGGAATTGTATCGACAATTGCAATAAATGATTGTTATGTCCAATATATAAAAATAAGTGTAGCTAGTTAAACTTAATTCGTTTGCTTTATCTTGTCTTGTCATAATCCAGAATCATAGTGTGTTTGGGTTCGTAGAAAATAGAAGCAATATTTTCTTACAAAGAAACGTCCTCATAGCTAAAAATCGAATAATCGAAAAATATCAGAGGATGTATAACACGACTGCGAATAATGAGACAAAAACGACAACAAATTTTAAACCGACTTACAAAAGACGACTAAACTTCTTTGATCTTTCCCATTGTTAAATTATTAGTGTTATATATGAGTGCTAATAATAGTACCCAAATCGAATATTAAGATAGTGATTTAGTAAGTGACATCACAAATCACAAGATCTTATTGATTCACTATGTCTGCTATGACTAATGGTTATTGGATCGTCTAATATTATTAATTTTATGTTAAACCATCAAACGTGCTTAACTCATAAAACTATAAATAATTGGTATTGACTTCAATCACATTATTATTGCCATAATAGTGCATGGTCGGATACTCGGACAGACCCGTCTCAAAATGATTTAACAATAACACATCAAAATAACTCGATTCTAATATACCCAGACTCTTTTTGTATCTAAATAATGCGAACTGACTCGAATGGATTCAGCTCGAACCCATCCACACCAACTATTCATTATTGTCGGGCTATTTTGAGATGGGTACCGAAGGCTGTATATATAATTGTGGAAGTATCTTACAAAAAGTTTGGTGTACGTGGACTTCGTTTTCCAAATTTGATAGCTTCTACAATTCTACTTCACTACAAGTCATGTACAGTAACTAAATTTAGTGGAAATAAACTTCCAAATTTTATGGGCCTAAAATTTCACAAAATATCCATATAACACCAAATCATTAGCCTTGCATGCACCAAAAGGAGCTATTTTTGGACATTTTTCATGAACAAAATATCTCATTCTCAAGAAAACTTCGATTACAGTAACTTCGTCTTAAATAAGAACTAGTTTAGCTCCCGTGCAAAAATGCACGGTTTTTATAGCTAATATATTTTCAATTGAAATACAATTAAGAAATTAATTATATTTAGAAATAATGTAAAATGAAGACTCTTTTACAAAAATATTTTAAAATGCATAGTTGTTAGAGATAAATTCTTAATTAGAATACAAATAATAAACTATTCCGTAATCATCTAAAATTCTCAAAAAAAAATAATTATGTAACAATACCGTCGTTTTGAAAAGTATTTGAAGTGCATGAATATTATACTTTATTAAAAAGTTTATTTGTAATAGTTGATCTAAATATTGATATTTGATTTAGTTAATATAAAGAAAAGATAATTCCCATGGTACCCCTGAACTTTGCAATTTTGTCCAAAATACCCCTCTTTTTTTATAAAAAGTCTT
>JAUEKU010036982.1:0-14191 GCA_032274805.1 Gypsophila paniculata | reverse complement strand
GGGGGGTGAATTCTTGTTTAAGACCGTTTTAAGTTAAGATCATACTCACAACCTATTTTATTACGCAATCTCTCGTAACAGTTGTTTGAGTAGATGTTTTTTTTAGGGGGGTGAATTCTTGTTTAAGACCGTTTTAAGTTAAGATCATACTCACAACCTATTTTATTACGCAATCTCTCGTATGAAATGAAAATCATTAGTTAAATGTGAACGCTTTTAGATGCTTATTGTGATCATTATTAAATGTGAACGTGTTTAGATGCTTATTGTTTATGTTGTCGTTGTTTGAGTAGATGTTGTTTTTAGGGGGATGGATTCTTGTTTAAGACCATTTAAGTTAAGATCACACTCACAACCTATTTAATAACGAAATCTCTTGTATGAAATGAAACTGGTGTGACCATTATAATGCTTAAAATGATCATTTGTTAAATGTAAACGGTTTTTGAGGTACAAAAATGATCAGAATTTTACTTAATATTGGTCACAGTATGCATTATAGTGCTCACGTTTGAGTCACAATCAACCCATCGTACGCATAGAACGGACTTACAGAAGAAGTACTCATTTAGATACGGTTAAAAGTTGTATTTAGTTAATGTAAGGAGCCTACTAAGGAATTGGTGATAGTTGTTTGTGCTTATTTGTATGGATGTGAGGATTGACTAGTGGCATCTACCTTAGTATATTTCCGAAGGGGTTCGTGAATTTTGTATGGATTGCAAAAGAAATTAGGACACTATAAATGGGATAAAAGGCGTATTGTGTGACATTGCCTCTGGTCGAGCATGTGTGGCATTTTTAAAGAATAGGGCTTAGAGAAGTGATAGATATTTGAATTCTTGACGAGCTGGGTTATATGATATCTTCGAATTTATGTAGCTAAACTGGGGGGTAGTTGTACGGATGACCTAATCTCGTTCTATTAGCTTTATATCTTTATTGTTGAAAATTGTTGTTAATAATATGCGCGTTGCTATGTGCTCTTGTGTGATTGTTAAATTAGAGAGGAGGGTTAGAAAGGGAATGTTGATAAACGATTTAGATTCAAGCTAATTGGTAGAAGGATAATTAGAGGGCTATTAGAAAGGTAATGTCCATTAAGAATTGCTCAGAAGCTAATCGGTAGAAGGCTAATTAGAGGGCGATTAGAAAGGTAGTGTCCATAAAGTGTTCCTCGAAAGCTAATTGGTAAAGGTGTAGTAGGGTATGACATTTCACTCCTTTTGCGTTTAATTTAGGAGTGTGTTTTGTTAATTTTAAATAGCATAATACGCCAATCGAAGCAAATGATTTTGATGGGCGTTAGGTGCGAAGTCAAGCTGCACGCCTCATGTTTATGTAGCGCACAGTTATTTCAAACAAATTTGCATGTTAAGAATTATGCAACAATGAATTTTTTGGATTTTAAGGAGAGTCAACACATAGGATAGGGATTGTGAAGCTAAGAGAAGGGTATAAATAGCCTAGCAATGTGGTTCGCTTGTTGATCCTCCTTTAAATGGAGCACCTAAGGCACACTAAAGTGTTTTAGGTAGTACCTCGTGGAGTCGTGAATCCTTGAGCTTAAGCACGGTTGGGGTGCGTTTTACTTAACAAGTGTTTACTTCAAGATTCTTTTGAGCTTGATTTTAAGACCTACTTAGCATAAGGTGATGTAGGGTCATTTGGCATATTTTTTTGTTAGTGTGAGCAAGCATCCAAACATATGGTTTAGTGTCAAGTAGAAGCCTTGCCCCGTATGTGTTGTAGTGGCAGTGTTGCGATAAAGTGTTTCTAGTGAAACAGAGAATATTGTCTTTTTAGGGTATCACAAATATACCATTGGAAGAGTGGACTAGTAGTAAAAGAGAAGCCTACACAAGTTTATTATTGACACCTTACGACTTTGGAAGGCTAAATTGCACTATGCTTACTCATCCAACTGAATTTGTATGTTGCTTAAAGGAGAATAATAAAAAAGGAAAATGGATGTCCTACTTGCTTATTCTTTGTGAGCCTACTGAGTTGGTTTTCCCTTTATGCTGTGGCCCCTAGTTTATTAGAAATGAGGACGTGGCTTGCAAAATTGATCCTTTTATTTTCTTCACAGTATGTATGATGCTGATTTTTGCTCGGTTATGCGCTCGTCGTTGTTGAATTTTTAATGCATGTTGATGACGATAACATAAGGCTATGTGTATATTATTTGGGTCCATGCAACCTTTTGTATAGGCATGAGCATGGTCTTTCTTAGAATAAAGCTCTTCTCTGATGTGAAGTTCAATGTTAGAAAATTACTTTATGTCTTTCCTAATTAATTTCACACTTTTGAGTATTTGATCATGTTTGAAGAGGCCTTGATTCATGGTAAGCATAAATGGTGAACTGATACTTGAGTTCCACTGTCTAATATGATACTACGCCTCTAATTTTCACAGCGAAATGCACCTGTAATTGTCTATACTTTATCCTTAACTCTGATTGTGTGTGATATAGTGCATAAAGTTGTTGCTATAATTATATTTTAGGATTGTAAATAACTCCACCAAGTGTAGCCTTAATGTCTAAAGCAATATCACTGACAAAGGCAATTGAATGTGCACTGCCACCTTTGGATGAGTACTGGGAGGAAAAATCATACGCAGCCTCACAGCTAACTAGTGGGCACCATTTCTAAACCATATCTCTATATGATTGCTCATGAAACTTATTATATCAACATTTCCATCTTATTCTCTTTGTTCACATCTTCCTGTTTTGCCAATAGTTTTGCAGTATACATGTCAAGTTAGTACTAAGTACTAACCACTAACCAGACATGCAAGCGATGGGAGAAGTAGTAATAGAATACGCCGAAACTGTCTTTCTATGCATTATCATATGTTTCCTTCCTTTGACAATGTTTTCGTATCAAATATATACTTTAAAATGAAGTATGAAAATTATGATAGTAGAGAAGTAAGAGAACTAGGAGCCATCTTTAAGTCAATAGTTCGATTTTCATTTCAGACTGGACCAAAAATACCATGGATCCAACATTTTGTAACAATCCATAGCTCTTTTTGATGGTCCTTGAGTGTGATGCCGAATATGCAATTTGAGTCCATAAGTAACTACTTAAGCTGGTCATGAGGTCTTTTTTCAGCTTTCCGAGTGTTCATGTCTTTTTCCGTTTTCTTTGATTGTAACTTGTCTTCGCTACATGTAAGGTCTGAACTACTACTTGAGTTTCTAGTTAGGAAGACCTTTCAAGATTACTTGATAATCTTAATGTTGGATACTTGAGTTCAGACTTATATCTGCTCCATTTTGTACAGCCACTTGCAGATGCGATATGGTACAAAAATCAAGACGTGATTAAGCTTTTGGAGAAACATGGTGCAAAGCCTCTTGTACGTATTGATGATCTACTGTATATTGGTGCTTAATTTTTCTATCCTCTTTTGGCATTGTCATTCATGTGATGTCCATACTGTGTTTGTTTTGATTGAATTTAGGTGGCTCCGATGCAAGTTCAGAATTATCGTCAGATTCCTGAATATGAGATTGATCCCAGTGAGCTCGATTTTTCGAACAGCATTGAAATTACAAAGGTCGTGCAGCCCTCTCTTTTCTCTCATTGCTCCTTTTGATTTGTTAATAAAGATATGTGCATGTTATGGTTAGGTCAGGAAATGGGCATAGAGATTATAAAGGATTAAATGAACTTCAGCAGTAGAAATGTGAGATGCTTATAAGTTAATGAACAAGTGATTATTGTCTTGCACTCTTGCTTATAGCGCTTACAGCAATCATGCAATGGATTTAGTAGTTGATATTCTTGTTTTCGCTATTGGTCTTTGTTTTTTGGAATATACCTTTGTCTTTAGTGATCTTTATTATGTGTTTGTTGGACACGTCTTTTTAAACAAGGCTACGGAAGTAGGATGTATGCCTAATTCAGGTTATGGTCTGAGAAATTACACAGATGAAATTAATAACAGAACTTTCACAGTTTCTGCTCTGGAACCTCAAATTTAATGTCCTTCAGGTTTAGGATTTTACCGTATTCAGTTGCTAGTCAATTGGGATTCCATACTAGCTGATAGCTGCTGCTAAATAAATTAATGCTCATGCCATAGATGTCATAAGTCATAGAATTGAATTGCCCATGCTATGAATCTATCTTCAACCTGGATACATATTACATAGAGAACAAATGAATTTCGGCAGTGGTAGTTCTGACAGCAAAGCTCTCTGATGTGCCTTGTGCTAGTTTAGAGAAAGGGTAGCTTCTGAAAATTGTCGTATAATCATTTTGCTTGATAAATTTGCAGACTGAACTGTCATTGGGACGCGTTATTGGCTGCAGATAGCCTATTTTACCAATTTGTTTGCAAAAACTTATCATGTGATCTCTTGAGGATTTAAATCTTGATTGTATAACCTTGCTCAAGTCACTGCTACGCCACAGTATCTTTACTCCCAAACTTCCAGATTTGTTATCCTTAATGTATTTATACAGGGTACTTATCGTATGGCACTATGGCGAGGGACTGAAGTTGCTGTTAAGATACTTGGGGATGGCGTGCTGACGGATGAAGATAGAGTGTGAGTTAATCACTAAATGTGCTCTACATATCTGTACTGGTCACCTTTTAGAAAGAAAAATTCCATGACTTCTATTTATTCCATTTATCAGGGAGGCATTTAGGGATGAGCTAGCGCTGCTACAAAAGATACGTCATCCAAATGTTGTCCAATTTTTGGGAGCTGTAACACAAAGTAGCCCAATGATGATTGTTACCGAGTACTTGCCTAAGGTTATCCTTCTTTATCCAGTTCTTTGAATGATTGAGCTTTATCCTACTGTTCTGGAGGAAATAATAACCCTTCTCCAAAATAATGGCCGGACCCAACAATTAAAAACAGGGTGATGCTCAGTACTTATTCAACGTATTTGGAACAACAGTTAATTTCTTTCTCAAATTCTAGAACCAGATTACAGTTATTAAATAAATTTATGACCATTGTATTTGATGGTCATAGTTTGGAAAAAAGTGCAGCAACAGATTAAGAGCTATGCTGATGCGGGCTCTGAAATCTTTCTGGCGAATTTTGATGAATTATATGAAAATAATAACACTTCCTAGCTTGAAATACATCAGTAATAAGTCATTGGCAGTGTATTATACTAGCAGCAGTGTCATGAGCTACGGTTTGGACAAATAACAACTTGCTCTGGTGAGGTGTCTGAAAGAGAACGGACAATTTTTTTCAGTCAAGAGTGAGGAAGAGTTACCTGTGCAATATTTCGTACATTAAAAGCCAAAATACTAGCGAAATAGCTCCTTCCCACTACACCCATTAACTTCAAAACTTTGTGTTGCAGCTCATAGATCCAGCATTCTAAACAGGATTTTGCTACATTGTTGAAAATGACTTCTTCAGCAGATATTTATGAATTATAGAATGTATTGTGAATTTGTCATCTATACCTGTCCACTGTGCTCATTGTTCATATCAAACTTTAAATCCTTTTAGATATCTAATTATCTCCAGTTGATTCATTCTTTCGTCATCCACCATATAACACCGGCTCATTGCCGATTCAACTCCTTTCCAATTTTTATTTCTTATTTCTATTTGAGAGAAGATTGAAATTTTGACCTAATAATTCTGTTTTCTATTTTGCAGGGGGATTTTCGCACGTTTCTGAATAGAAAAGGTGCGCTGAAGCCGTTAACTACAGTGAAGTTCGCCCTTGATATTGCAAGGTTTTTTTTTTCTTTTTTCCCTTTTGCCTGCATGAGAAAATGACTTCTCTGTTCTACCCCTGTTCCTCCCTTCCTAAAGAAAAAAAATTACTACGTGATGCATGAATCACCTGGCTGTAGATTATAAAGGAATTAGACAATTTTCGGCACAATTTTTAGTTTGATCATTCAGAAAGAGCCCCGTACATGTGTGTTAAAAACAACAGTAAGGCTGCATGCATCTTATTCTACTACTCTGCCTATTGTGGAGTGCCTAGTGGTATCGGTGAATGTTGTTGCTGTTAGGGGCTACTATATGTATTGAGTTTGGAACAACAGAAGTTGCTCTTCAATTTCTTTTCCTTTATTTTAGTAACAGTTGCTGCATCAAACGAAGTCAGGGTCTCAGAGATCTGTTTCTCATGATGTTGTACTGATTGTTACTAAAGAAATTGTACAAGAAATTTTAACAATCTAAATGAAGAAAATTTTATCGCAGGGGAATGAATTACTTGCACGAGCATAAGCCGGAAGCAATTATACACCGGGATCTTGAGCCATCGTACGTTGCCATTCTTTTTGAAACAAAAAAGAATAACATTTAGCTTTGTATTCAAAACACTTCTGACTCTCTTCTGGCTAAGATGACAGAAATATACTTCGTGATGATTCTGGCCATCTAAAAGTTGCAGATTTTGGCTTGAGCAAGCTATTGAAAGTTTCGAAGGCAGTTAGGGAAGACAAGCCTTCACCAAGTCAAGAAACTTCCTGTGAGTTTTGTCTGTTGACTGATAGTTCTGGATGTCTGCACTGTACTGTAATTTTTATGCTATCAGACTTCATCACTGGTAGGTAACAGGATCATTTTTCATTGCGAGAGTATGTAGTCTGAGGCTCTGAGCATACTTGAGTATCGTAATTTGTCTGTAACTAATAAAACATACAGACCCGGGAAGGAATCAGAGGAAAAATATGGACAAATGGATCAGATAAATAGATATTGAACATGGTAAGTTAGCGACTTAACACCTTTACTTTGTGTGGGATGTTACAGAGCTGCTCTCTTAAATAATGGGATGAGCTGGACAGAAAATTATGCATCTTACTGAGCTATCAGTCATCATGCCTTTTTTTTTCCAAATTGTAACATGATTATAAAATATTTGCCATCTGTTGCCTGGCAGGGAGATACGTGGCTCCAGAATTGTATAAGAATGAAGAGTACGACACAAAAGTTGATGTGTTTTCTTTTGCCTTGATTCTGCAAGAAGTAAGATTTTGCCTTTTGTGTCACTTCTAATATGCCTTCCTTTTCTTCTGCATCTTTTTGACATAACAATCTAGTAGTAGTTGATCAATCATGTGAGGGACATGGAATGAGCCTCGAAATGACGTGGATAAAAAAATTGGTAATTAGTTTTGATCTTGATGAAAACTTTTGGTATACAATGTGTCTCAACTACCAGCTGGTAAATGATATGAAAGTCATGAGTTTTTGTTAATAAATTAAAGGCAACAAATTTATTGTGAATTATTTATCATACAGAAATGTATATGGGTTTCTCTATCTGCAGATGATTGAAGGATACCCCCCTTTTGGATCAAAGCCAGAGAAGGAAGTTGCAAAAGTATACTGTTCAAATGAACGCCCACCGTTCACAGCCCCAGTAAATTATTATGCGTATGGACTAAAAGAGTAAGTGTCCATCAAACTGTTTTCAAGCTCATATATTGAGTACGCGGAAAAGATCATGTGTCTCTTTATTCGAGGATGTTGTATCTTGCTGATAGAAATAGGGAATGTGAAAACTTAGGCTCTGAAATCCTACAGTGAACTTATTGTTTTCTAATATAATATTTATAAATACCTACTCCCTTAAATCATCTACATTTGCTTTTAGATAATTTTTAGGAGAGTAGAATTATGTGAGGGAAGCTTGAGACCTACACTAATATGGATTATGGATGTGTTTTAGTGGTTTATTTCTAATCAAAAACGGAAATGTAGCACCAATTTGAATGTACTAAAAAGGATAACGTAGCAACCCTAAATGAATGTGGGAGTGGAAAATATGTCCTTGTATCGTGTATGCAAAAATAAACTCAGTTATTGTTTAACTTGGCCTTTAAACATTGACATATGAGTTCAGCAAGGACCATACCATGCGGTTTTAAATCTAGTACTCCGTATATAACACCAAAAGAACCCCAAACTTAGCATTGTCTTAGGATGTGGACATATATGTTTATAGTTACCCATAGCCATCTACGAGACTTAGACTAGCAGAGAAAATATACAGGCATATAGTCAGAAACTCGTCGTAATTCATTTTTGTTGCATTATCCATGTTATAGCTGAAGCAAGGTGCATCAACGCAATTTTTGTCCTTTCAATGGGAAGTTTAACCTTTCTCTATTTGGTCAAGTGTATTTAATTGTTTCTCTCCGCTTCACTTAGTTGCTTCTCAATCTTAGGTGCTCAGTGTCTTACACCTGTAATTCCTCTTCCATGGCTTCTAGGCTGTTTTTCTGTTGATTTGTTCCACATCATAAATTATAGGCTGTCACCCGATTCAGGGATTATGATTTCATGATGTTTAATTCTGATATTTCAATTTTTGTTGTACAGATTAATACAACAATGCTGGAATGAAGAGCCGATTAAGAGGCCGACATTCAGGCAGATACTAAGTAAATTGGAGGAAATCCATAAAGTACTGGAACAAAGGAGGCGCTTTAAGGTCAGTCTATTCTCATCTACAAAATCTTGTTTTAGGTGACGGGGGCAGGGGAAGCATGAATGGGGGAAAGAGATACAATACTAGCTTAAGTTTTGAGTAAAATTAATAATCAAGTAGGGGTAGTCGTGTTTCCGGAATGGCTATTGATGATTTTCTTTGCTCTTGCTCACTGAATTTTATTCTATTCCAAGTGGAGCCGAACTTTTGCATTCCATTGGTTTTTGAGTGTGATGGAATCAAGAAAACTGGTTCATTGAGTGTGATCGAACCCCTCACCTCACCGTAGGTGAGAGAGCCTTTGAGGCATTGCGTTAATTCTGTTTTTGTAGGCTTGTAGCTGTCGGCCTGTCGTGCATTTGTTAAAATATGTTAAGTAGAAGAGACGAGGATTAGTAAGAGTTGTTGATGTTCTATGATATCATTGCTTTCACAAAACCTGTGGACCGTATATCTTTGCTTCATGTCCGCCCTTTATTGGTCTACTGCACAAAGAATTCAAAAAGTAATGTTAATCACTTGATCTACTATAGTAAACACACTGTCAAATGGAAAACCCAATGTACTCTAATGTAGACTTGTAGTGTCATTAACGGGTCATGTCGATGTACCTCTCCTCTGCATAAAGGACACATTCAATAAACAAGCTACAACATATGAATTTTCTGTCGGACGTTGAACTTTGAAGGTTGATTGGATGCTGAAGAGAAAGAAAATGCATAACTTGCTATATGATGTTGGATCTGTAAATGTGAGGCTATGTGAAAGTATAAAGAGAGATGCGTATGTGAATGGTTAAAGGGAGAGAGGAAGTTCAGTGGAACATCATTTTGGGACTTGGGTAGAGTTCTTTATTTGTCAGTTGACTTTCTTTCTGTTATAGGGTCGAATTTTGTTTCATATATGCTGGCCCCCTCTTAGTGCCATACTATATCTATTGGGCTTCACTTTTGGTAGATGGGTATGGTGTATGACTTACGAGTTTATGCTTCTGAGACTCGGTTAGGAGCGTCTATTATGGATGCATGTTCAAGTGTCAAACTCGGATATTTTATGAAAAGTCATCATGTTTTGGCTGAAAATGAAGTGTCCATTGTCATATCCGAGAGTCGAATACCAAAAACAGCTACACCTGTTCATGTTGAAAGTTGGAGTTTGACATATGTTGGATGAGGAAAATGAATCCTTCCATTTTATCCCTTTCATTTTTGTTCTTTTACTTATTATCCCAATTAAACCAAAATTGATTGTTCCTTATTGAATTCTTATGCAATTAGTGCTGTAAAACCTCTTATCGCGTTTTATTTGCTTTTGAAAGTCTCCGACTCTGCTGAAATCTTGCCATGCTTTGGTTTGCAGACTGCATTTGGTTGCTTCACTATCTGGCACAAGCGACGAAATAGTCGTCACTCGGATCAAAGTAGTCACACATCTAACTCGATAATTCGATGACGCTGTTGATTGTGCATATTATTCGACGCTGCTCTGTACATTTATACATGCTGTGTATAAAATTTTTCCCTAATGCTCATCTTTTTCTTCATTTTTCTCAATAGAAACTCTTTCTCAGCAATGTACATAAATGAAAGCAAACTGAGAAATTTGGCTTCTCGTTGCTTTCATTGTGAAATTGGTGAATTATGATTTAGAAAGTTATCTATAATGCAAGTCTAAATCGTGCTGCCGCAGATTTTTGGCTGTAGTGATTTTTGTGAAAGAAGAATTTGTGCGACAAGGTTTTAAGTAAAAGGCCATTCACTTTGAAATCCAAAGTCCTCGTCGTATGCGTAAAAATAGTTTAGCGTCGACGATTAGTCTGTAGCATTATGGGTGTGAACATACGGGATTCTTTTTTTCCCTTTTTCATTTGTCTTGTGACGAGCTTGTTGGAAAGTAGGTATCATGGGGATGAACGTATGCTTTACTGTGAGCATGTCCCATGAAGCTAGTGCGACTTCTGTTGTGACTGGCAATGTTCGATTAACTATTCGATTTGATGAGTTCGAAAATAGGGAACTACTGAGACAATTCAATGTGAGCATTGGTACAGTTCTGAAACATGCTACTCCGTGCTGTAATTTTGACCTTACA
Organism: Gypsophila paniculata; assembly: GCA_032274805.1. Lineage (NCBI taxonomy): Eukaryota > Viridiplantae > Streptophyta > Magnoliopsida > Caryophyllales > Caryophyllaceae > Gypsophila > Gypsophila paniculata. The sequence goes on along the minus strand of JAUEKU010036982.1, from coordinate 3,645 downwards.
AATTTAATCATGAAGCTGACTGATTTTAACGATTTAACTCCGCTATTAAATGAAATAATATAGAAGACTTATGGTTTACTTTACTCTTTGGCTATGTTCCGTGTCTGCAACGTTATAGCATAAGTCATGACAGTTACACATCAATTTTGGCCTTAGATTTGATTTGTTTTCACGAATATAGACACTTTCACATGCACATGTGTTCGACACTTGATTCTGCTAATTTGTAATGGTTTTGGTTTGCTTTGCAGGGGGATGGAGGGGGGAGGGGAGGACACAGCCTGAATATAAGGGCGTCAACAAGATAAAACTTTCATTTAACAGTTGCAGATCAAAGTCACGGGAACTTTGTACTCGTCGATTTTTCACCCTGAATTATTATTTTTGTTTTCATCGGACTTCTTCATTATTTGCAGATCACGATCTTGAGAAGTTTTAGGATTTCTGGTTTTTATGTTGAACAGACAATACCGTATTTGATACTTTAGTCTTTCTATTCATAAGTAGAGCTATGAGTACTGAGGGAATTCACTTCTTCAAAAGTTGCAAATATGAATGAACAGCATAAACATCGACTTTGGCGTAAAATTCCAGCTCCTATAATAACAATGTTTTTTTTTAAAGTTTTGTCAACATATTTCAATGTTAGCTGATACGGAGTAAAAACTAGAAAGACCTGTGTTACTTGGTCACCGAAAGATCGAATCTCTTTGCCGTCTCTCTTTCCATGCTAATTTATAACAAGGTCTGCAATGATCGCGGTATATAAGATTCCCCGAAACTGCTTCTAATAGCACAACTGATAGTGTGATTTCAAACCATAATATTATGGGTCTCCGAGTCCAACGAGAAAGAATCTCATGGAAGCGTGAATTAAGTAATCCGGGCATTTTCAACAATTGAAGGACAGGGACAAACTGGATTTCACAAATATTGGCCATGGAATTAATAACAACTCATCAAACTTCAAATGTACTTAAATCTTCATATTAACAACTCATCAAATGTGCCCACCAACAATGCCACAGTTAAATTTCCAACAAATTGGATTAGAATTCCTTTTCGGCCATATGTGAAGCTGTTTCTTCATATGTAGTTGTCCAGCCAATCTGCATCGTAGCCAAATTTAATTGACGAGAACTTAACGCGCAATCATAATGTCGAGTAACTCCAATCATTCTGACAGCCACAGCAAACTGATTGTGCTCCAAATTATGCCTCATGATGAATCAAAATCTATCAAAACCTCTAATGGTTAATATCTCAGTCGACTGTGCATTGATAACTTTGCAGGTTGAAAATGTGGGAAAGAGGCAATTATGATGCACAAGCAGCTAATTTTCCTCACATATGAGTTAGTGTCAGTTGATAAATGATCGATTTGGCAACTCTGCAGCTGAACAGTTGGTCAGTATATCGTGAGCTGCAGCGATCTTGCAAAGTGTACATAAAGGTGTGGCACAATGGTATAACATTAGCTTAACTTCAGCAACAAAAAGCGTACTCTATTATTTTACAGCTTTGTTCAATCCGATCTAACATGGAAATGCTTTTGCTAATAAAAAAAGTAGCGTAAAGGGCAAACGAAATTATATATGAATCAGCAAGGCAGAGAATCTGATGTTACTCTTATCTTCATTCCGATACTTGTGCTTTCAAAATATAGGGTGTGGTATTGTTGTCCTTACCCCTCGTTTGGATGGAGGCATCACAATCAGTGTCAATCTATGAAGCTCAGTGAAAGCATGTCTACTTAAGTTTTGGTCTTAGTTTTCTACATCAGCCTTTGTTCAAGGTCAATTCTCAAAAATGATTGTTCTTAAGTAGCCTACTTAGAAAAAGAACAGGCCAAACATTATTACAAAACGAGCAGCGTTGAGGGCTAGCGGCAACTATCTAACAGCCAATACACAAACAGAAGACAAAGCATACAGCAGCAGCAGCAGCAGGAGCAACAACACCAACAATAAAGCGTTAATCACAAAAATTATTTGGGTCGGCGTACATGAATCATCATTTGGAATAAATAAGACAAACTGACAAAGCATAGAGATTTAAAAAAAAAAAAAAACGCTTACTATTTGCGTTGACTCTTTCGATTTCTTGAAGGGCTATCATCATCATCATCATCACCACCATCATCACTCTTCTGACTGTCATCGTCGACATCATCATCATCAACAAAATCATCATCAGAAGGTGGAGATGGATCGAGACGAGCAGCATCCTTAGCCCACCTTATAACTTTCGCGACTTCATCATCCTCATCCTCCTCATCATCCTCGACATTTTCTGAAGTACCAACCAAGTTACTGCCAGGCACATTGTCAGCACAATTAGGCGGTTTGGGTATGGACGCCTTAAGAGCAGCAAACCTCGCAAGCAAGTCGTCATCACCATCCTCAACCTCTCCCTCCACTGCCTTAGACTCCAATCCTGCCGTCTTCTTGGCTACAGGTTTTGGCTTTGCCTCGGCTTTAGACCCAGTCCTAAGATTCCGGAATCTCTGCTCTAGGTCAGGGTGGAGGTCAGAAGACGAGGCATGAACCGTGTGTGAGTTGACAGTGAGTTTCAGTAATGCAGCGTCCTGTGCTGCCCTTAACAACTCCTCTACCTCGTCATTAACATCGCTTGTGTTATTCTTTTTCTTACGATTCATATCGCCTATACTACCAGGCTACTCGTTCTTCCCTTTTGTAAATGAGATTGCTGGAACACCCAAAATCAACAAATACTAACCTCAAGATCACCAAATAGTACTCATCCAACGTCTGTCTGTACACTTTTTCGGATATTTCGTGTTCACTAAAACCATCTAAGCCTGTGTATAAATGCACATAGGGTAACACTCATTCAAAATTTGTGACTTTTAGGGAAAACAAAAATGGTTATATGAGACCGTCGTACGCGCGTACAACCGCTCTACATAAGGCTTACTCTCGTGAGAAAATCTATACATCAAATTATAGGGCTCATAATTCTCCAAAGTCCAACCGTTTGTTTGCTTACGACGGGGTGTTTATAACTAAAATGTGATTGATTATTATGACCACTATCGTGTAAAATGGTTATTATAAACATTATAATGGTCATATTTTAGTGAAACCAACGCTCTGAACGCATACGACAGTAATTATTAAAGAATTGGTGCCAGGATTGTTTAGGTCAAATTTTTCAGAAATCGCAAATTCTCAAATAACACGATACGATACGGTCTTGCTGGTGAACTAATGGGTATTAATAAATGAAATGTGGATCCAATCACAAAGTTGTTGGAGAGGTTGTACAACGGTCTCACAAAAGATTTAACTCGTCAAAAAATTAACAACGAATAACTTCCAATTTATTTTCAGAATATGACACAGATCATGTTACAGATCAATCAAATTAATCGTTTTATATGAATTTTTGGTAAATTTTTACCCATAAAATTCAAACCATTCCTAAAAAAATTCGTGTCAAAAGCTTTAGAGAGAAATAAAATTCATAAAGAATGTTATAAAAAATAATATCGCAGTGCTAACCACTAGATTAACACTTCGTCAAATGAGATAATTGAAGTTAAATAAGGAAAAATTAACAATAACTCCCTTATATGTTACGTATTTTCAAAATAACTCACTTATAAAATTTTTTTAAAAAATA
>JAUEKU010036762.1:0-14200 GCA_032274805.1 Gypsophila paniculata | reverse complement strand
GGATATTACACGAAACAAAAGGATCCACAACAACAGAAAACAATTCAATTCCACATTCTCATAATAATTCCTAATAAAACATAAAACCCTAACTCGACATTTCAAATTCAAATTCAAATTCGACGACGATTAAGCTACGAAAAAACCACATCTACCATCACAAAGTCTCAAAAACCACGATCGTAAACGATGAATTCAACAGCATCATTCTCTTTTACACTCTAACCACCTAAATTACTGATTTAAGATGCCTTCATTTATCGTCAATCCGACAATTTAAAAGCAATAAGACGACCTTTCACAAGACATTCTCGAATATCACACGAACCAATTCAATTCCACATTCTCGTAATAATTCCTAAAAAAACATAAACCCTAACTCGACATTTCAAATTCAAATTCAAATTCAAATTCAAACTCGACAACGATTCTGCTACGTAAAAAAGAAATGATGATTCGATACCTTGCGGTCGGTCCGGTCGTCGGCAGCTATGGCCATTGTCGTGAGATATTCTAGAGAGAGAAAGATGAAGTTTTTTTCTAGAGAGAGAAACAAAAATGATGATGAGGAGAGAGAAAAAAATTTGGGGGAAATTTGAGAGATATTTATAGGAAAATTATTAACGTTGTTGTGTAAGAATGCAACGGTCGGATTTTTTGGTGTGACACGTGGACCAATGAGATTTTAGTTTGGTATCTTAGATTTGTTGTTTTTAATTTTGTCTATTGTTTTCCATATTAAACATCTGATGTAATGCATCAGATTATTAGATTCTGAGTTTTTCTAAAAAGAATCAGAGTTTTTCGATAAATAATATGAGTGTGTGTTAACCATGTACAAATATGCTCAAAAACTTTATATTAAAACTCAAAAAAACATATATTTGATGTAGTACATTAAATGTACAATCCTTTTTGTGTATTGTTTTTGGAAAAAAAAGGATCATGCATTTGATGTACTACATCAAATACTTATTTTTTTGAGTTCCATTATAGAGTTTTTGAGTATTTTACTAAAAGGTTAACATAATCTCATATTTTTTATCAAAAAACTCAGAAACTTTATAATAAAACTCAAAAACTCGAAATGTGATGTAATACATCGAATGTATAATCTTCATATTGATTGTTTTTCTTACAATACGAGTACTATACACCTGTATATTATATCATTTTTCACGTTTCTGAGTTTGCATTATATTTCTGAGTATTCTTGTAAAAATTTTGAGTTTTATAAACGTTTTATCAAAATGCTCAAAAAGTTAAAAATAAAACTAGAATGTGAGATAGTATGGCTAATGTATAATACTTGTACTATTTTTGTTTTTCTTATACTCCCTCCGTCCTAGTCAATGCGTTACTGTTACTTTTTACACAAATATTAAGGAAAATCAAGTGGTTATCTAATACAACAATAAAATATGATTATTTGATCCCCTTGCATATCACTTTTACATACAAAAACTTACTAAAAATAGAAATAGTAACGTATTCACTGATACACCCCAAAATAAAAATAGTAACGTATTCACCGGGACAGAGAGTACTAATTTTTGTTGACTATGTACGTTGACCAATTGATACTCTTTTGACTTCGAAATGAAGTTGTCGTTAAAGTTTTCATATTTTGAGACACATTTTGCAATATTAATATGTGTGGTTATAGATTGTAAAAAAAAGTTACAAAAATTTAATATCTTTATTACACAAATGCTCATACGATGGTCTTTTCATGACAGAAGTGACTACTTTAGGGTTTGAGATAACTACTCTATTACTAGGGAGATAGTATGGCTTAAAATGATCAATTTTAAAGATTTTAAAGTAGAGTAGCTCATTCGTAAACCTTAAAGTTGTTATCTTTAGTCATGAACAAATCATTGTACTTGTACGACCGTCGCACATAAAGTTTACTCTTTTATTGTCATTGGACATAATTTCTAATGGATGTGTTTTCTCTATTGTAATATTTTTTTTTAACTATTTCTTAATTGATGAATGGTACCAAAAAATCAAATACAACAATTAGATTTGAAAAAAAGGAAGTAATTGAATCATTTGTTTTTCGTTTCTAAATTTGTTGAACTAAAATTCAAAATAAAAATTAATCTCCCTTCATCTCAAATTTGGTTGTATGCAATTCCTCTTCTTTGGTTATCAAATGAGAGTGGAAGTAAAAAGATTCGAGAAATTAACTTTCTTTTCTTTAAGACACACTGAAACTCCGAAAAAAAAAAAAACTAAAAAAATAAAAAATAAAAAAACTAGATGATGCGATTTGCTTCTTTTAATAAGACAATACTCGTCTGAAAAGTAACCAACAATCCGTTGTAGTCTAGTTGGTTAGGATACTCGGCTCTCACCCGAGAGACCCGGGTTCAAGTCCCGGCAACGGAATACTATTTTTTAACTATAATGATATGTCGTGTCGTGTTTGGACTTGAATGAAAGGAATATATAGTTTTTAAAGGTAAAACTGAGGTTTTTGAACTCTAAATATGAAGACCAAAAACTTAAATGATAACCGTTTGTGGCTTTGTGCAGAATTATTAGTCGGACTGAACATGATCTGAATAGTGTGATGAGCTGCGGAGGAAATTAATTTCGAACGAAAGGGAGAGACGGTAAATAAGATACGTTTCGTCTGCAATCAGTTGAACGATGCCCCTCACATGTGTTGACAATTACAGTTTACATAATACAACGTTCTTACACAAGACGTACTCGTGATTACTAGAAATGCTAACAAGCAATCGGACCACAAAGGCCTTAAGTACCAGCATCATTAACAGAAGAAGGTGGACCAACATTATTGTTTCTGGGAGGAGGTATCAGTCTATTTCCTGAGACATCAAACACTTTCAACTCCTTTAAATTCAACACTTCTTTCGGGACACGTCCGGTCAATCTGTTACGCGACAGTAGGAGCACTTCCAGTCCACTCAACTTCCCTATCGACTTTGGTATAGGCCCTTCCAACAAGTTATCTGACAGTATCAACGATGTGAGCAATGCACCAAAGGCTGGCTTGTTACCAATGTCGCGGTCAATTGTACCGTAGAATCTGTTGTTAGACAGGTCGATGACTCTGTAGCCCTCGCCTTTTTTGTCAAATACATTGTTCAATCGGCCAAATAACTTGTTCGAGTGAAGATCGAGGTATACAAGTTCCGTCATGGATTTGAACTCGGGTGGAATGAACGAGTAAAATCCGTTGTTGGATAAGTTTAGGGATACTAAGCCCATGCTTGCTATCCATTTAGGTAGCTTACCAGTTAGCTTATTACTAGACAGATCAAGGTAACTAACTCGTGAAGACGATAATTGTTGCGACAACTGCCCTTTTAGTCCAGTTTTGGCTAATGATAAGCGGTTTAATGAATTCGGTGTGTAAATCCATCGAGGTATTTCAACTAACGATAGTGGATTATACGACAATTCCAGATTCAGTAACGTTTTTATCTTAGAAAGTTGAATAGGTAGAGGACCAACTAGTTTATTTCTTGTGACTTCTAATGTTTGTAGACTCTTGAGATTGCCAAAACTTGAGGGTATTTGGCCTACAAATTGGTTATTGGACAAAAACAAATCCAGTAATTTACTAAGGCGTCCTAAAGTTGAGGGCAATTTTCCTGTGATTCGATTATTACTTAAGTATATAGTTTGTATACGAGAAAGATTTCCTATAGAGTTCGGTAAATTACCCACCAATTTATTATAGCCCAAATCAATGTTTTGTAGAGAAACTAGTTTCCCTATAGAATAAGGAATGGGTCCCGTAAGTTTGTTGCTAGAGAGGGATAAGTATTGTAACTTAGAGAGTTGACCTATGGAACTTGGTATTCTTCCACTTATTTGATTTTGGCTTAGATCTAGTTGAGAGAGTGTCGTCATATTTTGAAAAACCGAGTCGGGAATGGGGTCCGAGAGTCGGTTTCCACTAATATAGAGGTTTTTGAGTTTTCGCAGGTGGACAAATGAGGCGGGTATAGAACCGGTTAGCATGTTCCAACTTAGAAACAAGTCCGTCAAATGTGACAATTTGCCCAACTCTTGTGGGATCGAACCTCTTATCTTGCGAAGGTTGCTGAGGTCAAATTGTCTAAGATAGGTAAGGTTACCTAGGAAAGGCGAGAGTGTACCTTTTATGACTGCACCTTGACTAGACAGGGTGATGCTCATCACCCGTCCAGTGGCAGGGTCGCACCCCACACCCGCCCAAGACGTGCAACAATCTGTTTTCGGGACCCATGTGACGAGTAGGTTCGACGGGTCCAACGTGATCTTGTGCTTGAAATCAAGCAATGCCTCTTTGTCTATGGCATTGCAAGATTCTACCAATATGGTGCAAGGGGAAAATATTGTGTTAGTTGATAGTAATAAGAAAAGAAGGATAATGAAAGAGTTGCTTAATGTTTTCATTGATTGATAATGTTTAAGTGAGTGTTACTACGATCATATATAAGCAATTAGATCGTCATGGATGTGCCAAAATAATTATATCATTTGTTTATGTCTCCTAGTCATATTTGAATTTTTTTTTTGTCGTCTTCTTTGACTTTTAGTTGTTTTTATTTGTGTATTGTAACTAGTGGCCAAAAAAGTAACTTGCGCCATCGATCAAGGATGTGAAACTTACTCTAACTAGCATTGTAGGTACTATACGTCCTTGATCGCGTAGAATATTGTAGTAGGAGATTCTTAGACTGTGGACCATTATATTTATCTTTATATTTTAAAAATAACTGTGAAATGATTTACTTCGCAATTCGTAAATATTAGCGAGGGCGAAGGTAATTACAAGAAAAATATTTGGAGTTAAAAAAAGATACGGGACCAGTACAAAAATATGACTTTGAACGTAAAAATTATTATCCACAAGGTCACGATACTTTCAAATAATAAGCTATTTAAATAATTTTCACAAATTCACAATTCAAACGGATATATTAGTTTTAAGTTTAAAACGAATCAAATAGTAAAATAAAATTAGAATGTGATAAGCAAAAGACTTATTTTATATACACAAATAGTATAATACTTGACGTATTTTAACCGTAAAATAAATATACCCGTCTTAATTAAACTTAGCCAATAATTTTGCTCGACTTGAAGCAGAGGTCAATTCTTTTCTATCAATAAACTTGGTCAATGAAATTTGGCAAGGTTGTTGAAACTCGAATCGTGATCACGTGAGCACGTGCATATTTATTGTATACGTTTCTAATAAAGAAATATTTTAATTAAACGTATATAAAAACGGAGTAAATACTCTAATTAATTTCCACCATCGCCGGAAAAAATGGCGGCAAAATGTTATCACCGGAGCAACGGTACACCTCTCGGAACACTGCCACGTCGACTTTCCGACGACATTGACGGCGGAGAGAGAATCAGCAGCATTTTTACATTTACTTCCTCTTTTTTGAGGTTAATGCTAAGGTATATGAACTTATTATCGGATAATAGGTCCGATAATAGGTTTATATACCTTTAACAGTTAATTATAGATTAATTTAAATGATTTCATCTTTTTTTGAGGTTGATTATGGAAGATTGCTACATTTTTTTGATAAATTCGTGTTTGAGATAGTTGTATGTGTATGATGAAACTTATAATTAAGGCGTAGAATTATAGAAATTTGAGTTTATTTAGTTTGTGGTGTAGAAACACGTGTTTTTATAGCTTCGTGTTAAGTATGCGACCGTTACATAGCAGAGTTATTTATGAATTATATGTATTTGTCTTAGTTTTGTTTAATTATTGTGAAATTCTTGTTTAAGATAGTTGTATATGTGCGGTGAAACTGATTAAGGCGTAGGAATGCGAGTTAGTTTATTTTGAGGCGTAAAAATGCGTGTTTTTATAGCTTCATTACATGCATGCGTCGGTCTTGTTTGTAAAATACGGAGTACACGACATTTATTTATCGTGAAATGAAATTGTAATCTCTCTCAATTTCCATCATTTTGCGCGTTTTGTCTGTGTTCTTACGCTTTTTCGCGAATTCTTGTTTGAGATAGTCGTATGTGTTCGATGAAACTGATTACGGCATAAGATTGTCAGTTTATTTAGTTTAAGGTGTAGAAACGCGCGTTTTATAGATTCATCGCACCGCATACCACCGTCATATACAATACTTATTGATTTAGTATGCCTTTTTTCATAATTTCCATGTATTATCATGAAATGCGAGCCTCCCTTGTTTAAGACATAGAAACGCCAAGTTTTTATAGCTTCGTGCACGCATGCGACCGTCCTATACAATAATTATTGATGCATTATGCGTTATCTCATAATTTCATTGAATTATAGTGAAATGAAATGCGTTATATCTCTCTGTATCGATCATTTTCTGCCTTTTTTTTCTAATGGTTTGAGCTCATTTTCAACTGAAAACATTGAAATTGAGCCGTGATTTTTCGAGGATGATGTGTGTTTTGATTAATTATCACTAGATGAGCTCAATGTAATCATGAGTACTTTGGAAATTCAACAGTTTTTGTGAGAATTGAGTGTAAATGTGTGAATTTGAGTACGAAGAGGTGTTTGCGTTTTGATTTGATTGTCGTAAATCATAATGTTGTTTTGTACGAAGGAGGAGACCTTAGTGTGGAAATGCTGTGTAGGTTTTTGGAGATAGATTCTTCAGCGTGGTCAGGGATCGTATTCTGGGATCTTAGGGACAGAACATTTTTCTCTTGGCCTCAGAATCGACCAAATCTTCCATCGTTGCTGCCATGCCATCAATTCGTTTTGCTAGGGCAACCTCTTGCTCCTTTTCCGAGGAACTTTCGTCAGTCTCTTCTCAAAGTAGCCTCAGAAACTGAAATATAGCAGTAGTAAGTAGTAAAATTATCAAACAGAATGATATGATACTTATAGAATGTATTTTATGCTGTAACTGAAATATAGCAGTAGTAACTAGTAAGTAATAAAATTATCAAAGTAGCCTCAGAAACTGAAATATAGCTGATTTGTTAGTCTGTCTAATGTCCCATCCTCCGTAGATAGATAATGGTTTCGTTTTCTGGGGTGAAATATATTGGCAGGAAGCAATGGAGACAACAATTGCCTGCTCGGTCATGGCTTTAGTAAAGGAGCGAGAACTGAAACAAGAAGAAACCAAATCCGATGAAAGTTTGTGGTCTAAATGGAACCTTAATGGCCATCACTGGGAGTAGGCTTCTGCTTTTAGAGGTTTTAAATGGTCACTTTAAGCGTTAAAGTGGTCACTTTAAGCCTGAAAGTGCTCAACCTAGTCACAAAGAGGCCGTCGTACACGTCGTACGTGTACGACCGTCGTATGTAAGATTTACTGTAAATATTATTAAAAAGCTAGTTCGCAAATCCATCGTCTTGACGCTAGTTCTTGGTGTAAATCTGGCATCGGAATACTTTTTTTTTTCTGATGATTTCAGTGTTCTTTTAGGTAAAATTGAGGTCTACAGCTCTTAAATATGACTGGACTTGTAATCATCACAAATTCTACATAGCGTGCAACAGCCGTATACTCTATAATACTTCTAACTATTTCATTTATTAGTGCTGTTAGATAAGGTACTCAAACAGTTACATGTCATACGACGGTCCTGCACGAAAATTACTCGTGATTACTCAGAAGTGCTAACAAGCAATGGGACCACAAAACGTCTATTACATGTCGGACAACGGACCTGCACGAAACTTACTCGTGATTACTCAGAAGTGCTAACAAGCAATGGGTCCACAAAACGCCTAAAGTATAGTACCAGCAACATTAGCAGAAGGTGGAACAACATTGTTTCTGGGAGGAGGTATCAGGTTTTTATTTCCTGAGACATCAAACACTTCCAACCGCTTCAAATTCAGGACTTCCTTCGGGACACGTCCAGTCAACCTGTTACGCGACAGCAGGAGCACTTCCAATCCACTCAACTTACCTATCGACTTTGGTATCTGCCCTTCCAAGAAGTTGTCTGACAGTATCAACGACGTGAACCATGAGCTAAACGCTGGCTTGTTACCTATGTCACGGTCAATTGGACCGTAGAACCTGTTGTTAGACAGGTCGAGGACTCCGTAGCTCGCGCCTTGTTTGTCGAATACATTGTTCAGTCGACCAAACAACTTGTTCGAGTGAAGATCGAGGTCTACAAGGTTCGTCATGGATTTGATTTCAGGTGGAATAAAAGAGTGGAATCCGTTGTTCGATAAGTTTAGTGATACTAAGCCCATGCTTGCTATCCATTTAGGTAGCTTCCCAATTAGCTCATTACTAGACAGATCTAGGTAATAAACTCCTGAAGACGATAACTGGCGCGACAACTGCCCTTTTAGTCCCGTCTTGGCTAATGATAAGCTGTATAATGATGAATTCAATGTGTATATCCATCGAGGTATTTCAACCAGCGACAGTGGATTATAGGACAATTCTAGATTTATTAATGTTTTTATCTTAGAAAGTTGAGTAGGTAGAGGACCAACTAGTTGATTTCTTGTGACATCTAAAGTTTGTAGACTCTTGAGATTGCCAAAACTTGAGGGTATTTGGCCTACAAATTGGTTGTTTGACAAAATTAGTTCCCGTAATTCGGTAAGGTGTCCTAAAGTCGCGGGTAATTTTCCTGTAATTTGATTGTTACTTAAGTTTATAACTTCTACCCGGGAAAGATTTCCTATAGAGCTTGGTAAATTACCCGTCAATTTATTATAACTGAAATCAATGTTTTGTAGAGAAACTAATTGCCCTATAGAATAAGGGATGGGTCCCTTTAGTTTGTTGTTGGAAAAGGATAATAATTTTAACTTGGAGAGTTTACCTATGGAACTTGGTATACTTCCACTTATATGATTTTGGCTTAGGTTTAGTTCAACGAGTGACTTCATATTTTGAAAGACCGGGTCGGGTATGGGGCCCGTGAGTCGGTTGCCACCAAGGTAAAGGTTTCGAAGCTTTCGTAGGTTGGCAAATGAGGCGGGTATTGTACCACTAAGCGCGTTCCCAAATAAGAACAAATCGGTCAAATGTGATAATTTGCCCAACTCTTGTGGTATCGAACCTTTTAAGTTGCTAAGTTGGCTAAGGTCGATTTGTCTAAGATAAGTAAGGTTGCCTAGGAAAGGCGAGAGTGTACCCGTAATGACTTCACCTATACCTTGGTAGGATCGGGTGATGCTAATCACCCGTCCACTGGCAGGGTCGCACCACACACCTTCCCAGGACGTGCAACAATCCGTTTTCGAGTCCCACGTGACGTAAAGCTTCATCGGGTCCGACGTGATCTTGTGCTTGAAATCAAGCAATGCCTCTTTGTCTATGGCATTGCAAGATTCTACAAATATAGTGCAAAACAATGTGTTAGTTGATAGTAATGAGAAAAGTAGGATGAAAGAGTTCTTTAATTTTTTCATGATTGATAATGTAAAATTAACTGAGTGTTACAAGGATCATATTTATAGTAATGGATCATAGATGTGCCAAAATAATTGATTATTTATTTACAATGTTATAATACATTGATATATTTTTATTCTTATTATTACTTTGTTGTCTTTTTTTTTTTACTTTTAAATTGTTTATAATACGATAATTAGTCAGTTTGATTATACTTTTTTTATTTGTGTGTTATGCTTTGTACTCGATATAATGGAACTAGCGGCTAAAAAATTATACTTTATACTTCATAGTCAACTTGCGCCATCGATTGAAGAGGTGAAACTTATTTAACTAGCATTATTGTACATACTATACGTCCTTGTTCACGTAAAATATTGTAATCGGAGAGTCTTAGTCTCTAAACCATTATGTTTACCTTTATATTTTATAAATAACGGTAAATTAATTATTTTTTTATGTAAAAATATAAATTTAATTCATATATATTGGTAAGGGTACGGTGAAGATAATTAATTTTTGGGTTAAGAGAAGACACAAAATCAATACAATAAAAGGAGAAATGACTTAAATAATTTTGCTTGACTTGAAGCTTTGAGGTCAAATTTTTTTTAATCAATAAACATGGTCAACGAAACTTAGCTTGATTGAAACTCAAATCATGATCACATGCATAACTCAAATCTTGTTCACGTGGTCAATATTCTCACTTGTACCCTAGATTTTTTTTTACTTTCTCACATCTAGGGTTGGAACATGGGCCGACATAGTCCATCATGGCCCATGACGTACTTGACTGGGCACGACCCATTTATGACACGGCCCAACACGACGTACACTGTACGCCATGGGCTGCAGGTCGTGCCAAGGTCGAGTTTTGGCTAAAATGACGTGCCTAGGCATGACACAGCCCACCAAAGGCACGGCCCAAGCGACATGCCTAGGCTCGTGGGTTGGCAGGACTCATGCCCGTCCTATAATGAATTGATTTCTCCATTTTAGCACCGTTGAAGTTGGGGATTTGGGGGAGTTGGTTTTCAACGAATATTTCTTTATATTTTTTTATTTATTTTCTCCATTCTATAAATATTCATTCACTTACATTATAGTAAAAAAAATGTAAAAGAAGTTATGTATTCTGTAAGGTTTGAAACATTAATGATAAAAAAATGTAGTTTATTTTATAAGATTTAAAACATGAAGAAAAAAGATCTCTCAAGTCAATTTGGTCTTAAAATCGAGGCGAAAATTGCTCAAGTCTACAATAAAAAATTGCTCAAGTTTAATTGCTCAAATAGCCGTGTGGACCAACACGCTAACGACCCAACACGACACGACGGACCATAGACCGTGGGTCGTGTCTGGACCTTCATTTCAAAAATTGAGCACGCCACGGCACATCACGAGCTTAAGCATGCCTGAGCCGTGCCTATTTTTGACTCCGACAAGGCACGAAGCATGCGTAACCCTCTTTTTATGTAAGAAAATTTGGACTGATAATATTCTTGCTTACGAGTTCGAAAAACGGTAATATTTTTTTATTAAATTTAATCTTCTTGGCAATATCTTAAAAAATTATTACTTTTGAAACTCGTAGCAAAGAGTTATGGCCATTCAAAGTATTTTTTTTTTTAAATAAATTTTCATTGATCATCACTCTCAACTACGAGTTCATAAGACGATAATTTTTTCTTTTCCAAATCGAAAATATCTCGCAAAAACTATCATTTTGAAAAAAAATACCATTTTCCAAACTCATAGACGAGAATACAGTCAATAATTTTTAAAACAAACGAGAGATAAAAAAAAAACAAAAATTAAAAAATATTTTAATCAAACGTCTAATGAAACCAATTAAATATTAAGTAATTTTTTTTAAGTTAGGAAAATACTTAAACCTTTGCAATAAGAAATTGGAATATTATTATTACAACAACTAATTCCCACCATTCGCCGGAAAAATGGCGGCAAAAATGTTATCGCCGGAGCAACGGTACGCCGCCGGAGTACTCTTCGCACTAGCGGTTAACCAGGCGCAAATCCACCAGTCTCGTCCTCTCGGAACACCGCCACGTCGACTTTCCGGCGACATTGACGGCGGCGATGACGGCGGAGAGAGAATCAGCAGCAGCAGCGGCGGCGGCAGTAGTAGCGGTGGTGATTCTGTCTCCGATGATCCTCTTCTTTGGATTAACCCTAATTCTGCACTTCTTCATCCTATTTTCAAGTAATTTTACTTTTATTTCACTTTTTCTGAGGTTGATTATAAATCACTAGGTCTCGTGTCAGACCGTCTCACATAAGAATTAGAATTTGTGAGTATAAACTATGTCTATGCTTTTTTTTGCTAAATTCTTGTTTAAGATAGTCGTATACTCGTATATGTGCGATGTAATTGATGAAGGCGTAGGAATTCGAGTTTATTTCGTTCAAGGCGTAGAAATGCGTGTTTTTATAGCTTCATTGCACGCATGCGGCGGTCTTATACTAGATTTATTGATACGGAGCATTTTCAAGTAATTTACGTTTAGTTCATCTTTTTTGAGGTTGATTATGGAGCATTTTGACGTTGTTTTCGTGAATTCTTGTTTAAGATAGCCGTATGTGTTCGATGAAGCTGGTTATGGCATAGGATTGCGAGTTTATATAGTTTTAAGGCGTGTTTTTATTGCTTTGTTGTACGTGTGCGACCGTCTTATGCTAGACTTATTGATACATGACATTTATTTATCGTGAAATGAACTAGATTACTTCTACACTTTTTCGCTAATTCTTGTTTGAGATAGTCGTATGTGTTCAATGAAACTGATTTTGGCTTAGGATTGCAAGTTTATTTAATTTAAGCCGTAGAAACACGTGTTTTAATAGCTTTGTGGTACACATGCGACCGTCCTAAACAAGACTTATTAATGAATTTTGCATTTGTCATAGTTTCGTGTAATTATATGAAATTGTTGTTTAACATAGTCGTATGTGAACGATGAAACTGATGCAAGTTTATTTATCGTGAAATTAAATGTGTAATATCTCTCTGTATCAATCATTTTCCGCCTTTTTTTAATGGTTTTGAGCTCGTTGATGTGTATTTTGATTAATTATTGCTTGATGAGCTCAATGTATTCAGGCAATCAGCAGTACTTAAATCGAGTGTATATCATAATGTTGTTTTGTACTCAGTATGAAGGAAGAAACATCAGTGTGGAAATGTTGTGTAGGTTTCTGGAGATAGATTCTTCGGCGTGGTCAGGGATCGAGGAGACCGCTAATACCTCACCAGCTACTCACCATGTTGGCGCGGTAACTCTTTTTGCAGTGTCCTTTTAGTCTATGAGCAATTTCAAGTTTGTGACTTAATTATTACTAAAGGTGAGTTAAATGGCTGTGCTATGAATACGATTATCGTCGATTGGTTTGTGATGTAAATGTAGACATATAGTAGGAGTATGTATAGCACAAGTATCTACTCTGTCATTTTCATTGTTTACTGATCAGAGTGTACTTCAGGAAATACGTCTGTGTTTGGAGTTATGATGATAGTACTGAATTCACATGACGTGTACTCCTTTTTTGCTAGCGTTTGCGTTTCTTGGTGAAGAATCACTGTGACACATAGCTTATCCCTTTCCAGTTTGTTTTCATCAGCTAAGGCAAGTGTAACCTGTTGCCTGCTTAGGCTAGCCTGCATCGTTGTCTTATTACTCTTATACAAGTTTGTAATGGTTACCTGTTTCATACGCGTATCAGTCATTTTCAATAGGTTCGTGACTATAATCGATCTTGTTTCTGTGTGATCCTAGTAGTAGTCTCTTAGAGAATGAACAAAAGAGGATATTTTAGCTGAGAGGAATCCTTCGTGGAAGTTGCTTTGAGTTATATTGGCCGATGTACTTTCACAATGCGTGCTTAGTAAGTACGGTGTACTCCATGCTTTTGTGTGGTATCTTTTGTGCTACGTTTCTGAGTTTTACAGCATGAAATACATTCTGTGAGTATCTATCATTCTGTTTGATAATTTTACTACTTATTACTACTGCTATATTTCAGTTTTTGAGGCTACTTTCAGAAGAGACCGAGGAAAGTTCCTCAGAAAAGGAGCAAGAGGTTGCCTTAGCAAAAGCTATTGATAGCATGGCAGCAAACATGGAAGCTTTAGTCGATTCTGAGGCCAAGAAGAATAAGCAGCATGAGTATCATCAGGAGCGGAGAGAAAAATGTTCTGTCCCTGAGATGCCAGAGACACCTTCGGCATCTGTCGAGAAACAAATGATTGATGCTATCCAGGAGAAAACTGCTAATACTAACCTTGATGAAGATGCCTCTCGTGAAACTGAATACAAGTTCAGTGAGGAACCTGTAGAAGAGGAGAGGAAACTTAGCTATGAAAGGAAACTAACAGTTCTTTATGAGCTTGTTTCAGCAAGCCTTGCAAATATGTCTGATGTTAGTAAAAAATCCAAGCAAACAAAAGGTTATGATGCTCGACATCGTGTTGCTTTACGGCTACTTGCAACATGGCTCGATATCAAGT
The DNA here is from genome assembly GCA_032274805.1 of Gypsophila paniculata. Taxonomy (NCBI): domain Eukaryota; kingdom Viridiplantae; phylum Streptophyta; class Magnoliopsida; order Caryophyllales; family Caryophyllaceae; genus Gypsophila; species Gypsophila paniculata. Next base: position 295 of record JAUEKU010036762.1, on the reverse strand, counting down.
GGGTGAAAGTGGTATGAAGGCGGACTTCACTTGGTTTATCTCAATTTCCTGCGAATTAGGGATGTCAATGGATCTGGTTCGGATCGGGTAAAACTTCACCCGCATCCATCCATTACATGAAAAACATCATCCGTCATCCGCGGATTTAACGGGTGGATCGGGTGGTAAACGGATGATGACTTTAGTAAAAAAAAGATCATTGAATTTTATTTCACCCCAAAATTATAAGGTAGAATATTATTAAATCAAGTGTTTTGAAAATCTTGTAACTAAACTTTTGCTTGAATAATATAAA
>JAUEKU010036651.1:0-14200 GCA_032274805.1 Gypsophila paniculata | reverse complement strand
TAAAACCAATCATGGACTCCAACCATTTTGTTGACATGGTATTAGAGTCATTTTGATCGAAACAAAAGGTCACTGAATCACAGCGGCCCCGCCACCCCTCTATTCTAAAGTGGAATATATCGCACCAGATATGAAGAGTTATCGTTGCATCTACAATTCAAGCCCAAAGGGAAACGGGTTCGAGCTGCCCAATCACTCCTCCATTCTAATGTGGATTATATAGCAACAGAATTGGAGAGACTGGTCGTTGCACCCGCACTTCAAGCGCAAAGGGCATCCGTGTAAGGGGGCGTGGGGCATGTTAAATCATGTGATGATATAACAATAAATATAAATCCAATCAAACATAAATAAATAAAATTAATCATACATGATTTCAACAACAATTAATTAGTTTTACAACAATGCATAGGTACCATACCAATATGAAAAATAAAAATAAATAAATAAATCAAAAGAGATATTATCAACATAATTTTTACCTGTTGAAGAATGTTACCCACAGATTGTTTTGGAAAATCAGATGTTAAAATATGTCATCTTCAAATGTAATTAACTAATTAATCTATTGTATTATCAAAGCTAATTAATCTAACATAACAAACTTTTTTTTTTATTTGTTGTGCCATGTGTCATTGAGTTTAGCTTACATGTGTCTATGATCTATTGAAGGAATCTATCTAAGACGGTTCGTCACCCGTTGTTTTTACCAAACACGTTAATAATAATCAGTCGCTTTCAACTACCTTTTCAGTTATCTTATTAAATTCAGTTACCTTTTTAACTTTCAGTGTTAAGACTCAAAATAAAACATTTCATTTTTCTCTCTAACTATCTATTTAATATGCCTACATTTATTGTCGGTCTTACACTTTAAAAATGAAAAACGATCTTTCACGAAACTTACTCTTCATCAAAAAACATATGTTGTTACGTCAAATTAACATCCTTAAAATTTACTATAAAGTTTCTTGAAAAAACGATTAGGCACAATATCTTCTTCAGATTTGGACCATTTGGTTAGAAGTATTTGACATAAACGGATCTCCGGCGATTCGGACTACTATTTTCTGAAAATCCAACTTTGCTTAAAAATAAAATGTCGAATCAATCTTAAAGTGTCGAGTGTCGGACAACAGCGACTCATAAGCTGAATCAGGCTCGTTACGAATTCTTCATTTTGTCTCCTGACAAAGTTTTAACTGCTGTACATTGACAGTAAAGATTGTGCAGATTTTACAACATTCAAACAATTACATTGATGAAACTAAATAAACAAGAACGACTCGTACCAATTACAAAAACTTGCGTTAATTTGTCTGTCGGAAGGGGTCGATTAAATCATCTCAAACTCTTCGATCTCCATTACAGACTTAAGGGAAATTTAGGCCTGTACATTGGCAACATGACACGTCCTTCGGTTATGGCCGATTAAACCACAATTCCTGCAATGATAAGGTTGTCGTTGAGCTGTTTCGGCAGCAGTCATATCCACTTGTTCTGCTGAATTCTGTGGACATGTCCTGGTATTGTGGCCAACCTGTTTACATCTGCTGCATCTGTAATGCTGTCGGACCTTACTCGGAGAATTACTAACAGACCTTCCATTTTCAGTAAAAGCGCCGTCTGAGTGAGGTTCTGTCTTCACATGATTTGAAGACTCATTAGGAGCGTTGCCATTGTTGGTACGAGCATCTACAGACTGACGTTCCGCCTTCACAGTGCAAGTCCTACGATTATGGCCAGTCTGACCACACGCCCCACAATGATAATGTTGAAATTTCTTTTGAGTCGTAGACTCGAGAAAAGAGTTTCCAGTTTTCGTAATAGCGTCGCCTGAATGAGCTTCCGCCTTAACATGATTTGTAGACTCATCAGGAGAGCTTCCATTTTTGGTAGGGGCATCAATTGACGGAGGTTCCGTCTTCACATGACTTGAAGACTCATCAGGAGAGCTTCCATTTTCGTTAAGGGCATCAATTGACTGAGCTTCTGCCTTCACATGATTTGTAGACTCGTCAGGAGAGCTTCCATTTTCGGTAAGGGCATCAATTGACTGAGCTTCCGCCTTCGCATGATTTGTAGACTCACCAGGAGAGCTTCTATTTTTGGTAAGGGCATCAATTGACTGAGGTTCCGTCTTCACATGACTTGAAGACTCATTAGGAGAGTTGCCATTTTTGTTAAGAGCATCTACAGATTGACGTTCCACCTTCACAGTGCAAGTCCTACGATTATGGCCTATCTGACCACATGCCCCACAATGATATTGACTCGTAGGCTCATCGAAAGAGTTCCCATTTTTTGTAATAGCGTTAGCTGAAGGAGCTTCCGTCTTCACATGACTTGTAGACTCATCAAGAGAGCTTCCATTTTTGGTAAGAGCATTCATTGATTTGGCCTTCACAGAGCATGTCCTACGATTATGGCCTATCTGACCACATGTCCCACAATGATGTTGATTTGTAGACTCATTGAAAGCGTTTCCACTTTTAGTAGTAGCACCAACTGACTGAGGTTCCACTTTCACGTGACTAGAGGACTCATCAAGAGAGCTTCCAGTTTTGGCAAGGGCATCACTCGACTGAGGTTCCGCCTTCACAGTGCAAGTCCTACGATTATGGCCGATCTGACCACATGCCCCACAATGATATTGACTCGTAGACTCATCGAAAGTGTTTCCATTTTTAGTAATAGCGTTAGCTGAATGAGCTTCCGCCTTCACATGACTTGTAGACTCATCAAGAGAGTTGCCATTTTTGGTAAGGGCATCAATTTGATGAGGTTCGGTCTTTACAGAGCAAGTCCTACGATTATGACCAACTTGACGACATGCCCCACAATGATATTGCTGAAGAATTCTTTGTTTGGGTTTACTAGGCCTGCCACATGTTTTCCGATTGTGGCCTCGCTCTCCACACAACCCACATCGGAGTCTCCTGTCTATATTATTTTCATGTTCGGGGCAGAAATGACTTCTGTGCCCTTCTCGTCCACATTTCTTGCAAAAGAATTTAGTGCCTGTGCATAATAAATTATACTCCGTAAAGGATAAGATCATAGGAATTATTGGCTAGGTCTACGATGACATAGTGAACCCAGAATACCTAAAAGGAACAAACCTTTCATAGAAATACTTCTCTTGCGACGGTTTTCTGGATTACTAAAGAAGGTTTTCAAAGCTTCAGACGCTTGTTTCCTGGCAGCATCAGTTCTTTTAGTTTTCTGCACATTAACCATGGACACGATCACTTTCTATACGAGAATTTTGCTTTATTACCATCAAACTCACAGAAAGCGACTAGTTTCTCGTTTATCAAAACTAAGAACTAATAATATGAGAGACTTAAATGCTAAATCTAATTCATACATACTAATGCTACTTCACTGAGTTCTGTAAATACAATCACACAGATAACCGAACTATGCAAGCGAATAACTCATTCCTTCGTTTCATCTCAGAGCTAGTAAAGGTAAAACGTTCCTATTTAAGAGTCCATCAGGTTGAAATTCTAAACGCGGGAAAAATAATGTTGACAAACCTTAATAGCAGCCACTCTTTGGGCATGAAGAGCAGGATCCTTGTGAATAATCTTCATTCTGTTGCTGAACAGTCCTGTTTTTGCATTGAGGCTCTGCAGTCATTCAACTAATCGACATAGATTATAATAAGGATACAAATATTCATCCGAAAATGCAGAGATTCATGCTCGACACCGAGTTGGACGAAAGAAATTTAGACATTATGGTGTGGCAAGAACAAAAGTTATCGAATGTTGTATTCATCAGTAAGCAGTGATCAAGCAGGCAACTAACTTTCAAAGAGCGGCTGATTTTCAGTCCTACTTCTGGAGTTGAGCGGTAAACTCGATTTGATTTCTTCCTCACATCCAACTTTAAGTCCAAGTTGTCGACTTCATCATCGTCTTTGACTTTGAGTGGAGAGCTGAACATTGGGGGAACATCGACAACCATACAACAGTTGCAAGTTAAGACACAATCCAACATCGGAAACATGATCGACAAGCAGTCACAAACTACAAAATCCACAGCAGTGAAATCCGCAATTTTTCTGAGGAGAGTTTACAAGGAAATCTCAGTGGCCCTACCTGGATCGAGCTTTTTCCCAAGGTATTTCGTCAATCGACTCCTCCCATATGACGCATTCCCCCGAGCACCGATGGCAAGTCATTATTCCCTGCAGCATAGCGACGACTATATACTATGAAAAAAGTAACAAATTACTATTTTTCTGAAAGTCAGGCATACTTAGTAGACTTAAAACGCCACTGACTACAAAGTAAGTAACAAAACAGCTTTATATACGCTTGTATCCAGCATTCCGTACCTTCCCATTGCACAGTGAGCAGTCTTTCCTGGACCTCTCTATTCCACACTCGATACAAGGAGTATACCCCCGTCCCCGACAACTTGGACAAGGAAGTTCTCTAATATACTGCCCATTAGGCCCGAACCATGATCTGGGTTCGGAAGAATCAGATTTAGCATCCCTGAAATTAAATTTCCACATTTATCCACAGGCTCACAGAGTCAAAAATAGATTACTTTATTATGCTGATCAACTAAGCAATTGAAACATATTCGAATAATAGATCTCAACTCTAGTAATACGTTTCAGAGATAACAAGAGTACGACACAGAAGCATCTCAATTGCAAACACGCACCGGCCAAAGGCAATTATACTTTTACAACGAAGCAATAACAAAGACGCTCAGTGACTAAAGGGCAAGCGGGGTAAGCTGGTAAGGAGGGTTGGATGTATGCAACCGTACCCCTTTATCATTGACTAACTACTACGGAGTACTTCACAATAAAAAGAAGCGCAGCCTGTTTAACGAGCAACTTTGCAATGAACATCAAGCAGTGAATAGTGAAATGAGATGGCAAAGAATAGTGAACATTTAGCTTCATTGGAGATAAATTGATCTAGCAGTGAAATGAGACGGTACAGACCGCGAATAGTTCATATTATCATAATCATTGTAGTGAACATCAAGCAGCAAAACTAACACACAAAGTGACATACAGTATCAACATTGCTGTAGAAATGACTACTCCTGAGTAATCTAATTTACAAATTACCACAAAATCATTCATTAGCTATTTCCTACCAATCAAATTACTCAAATTATAAAACAAAACAACATTAAAAGAAGTAAAATAACCTGGGTGGTATATCCACATCAATACCATATAATTCTTCTGCAGGATCATACCCCATCTATAAAAAACACACAAATTTCAGCAAACCCACATGTTAAAACACATTATAAAAATGATAATATAGAAAAAGAAATAACTCTCCAATGGGACCGTCCTATGCGTATAAGGGACTGCTTGTGACTAAAACAATCACAGTTCACTCAGTGGTCACACTAAGCAATACAATGGCCACATTTTAGTCCCAATCAAACCCTAGTATGCATACAGCGGTCTCATTTGAGAATTTCGTAGAAAAAGGACTAATTCTCCTAAGGGACCGTCCTATGCGCATGACAAATTGCTTCAGACTAAAGCAACTCTAGTTTACTCAATAGTCACCAGTAAACATTAGAACAGCCACCTCTAGTACGCATACAGCGGTCCCATTAGATAATTTCTAGAAGGAAAAGTAGATAGGAGATGCCTGGCTTTGCTTAGGAGAAATTGAAGAAGGGGAGTCATCGTCATTCAAGGAAGAATGAACAACAAATGTGTGATGACATAGAGAGAGGTGCTTCAGTTTACTAGAGGATGAAGTTCTGTTGTTATACAGAAGAGTTTTAGTATGATAATGATGACGACGACGACAATGATGGTGCCATGGAGGTAGTACAAGTGCATGGAAACTTGAACAACATAGTGACCTCATCTTTCATGGCATGCATTCAGTTTCAATAAAGATTACAAGGAATAAATGTTCGGAAATTATGGATGTTTTTGAAGATGAGTTGTGTTTTTGAGTGGATAAGAAAGTTACACAACAGATCATGTTTATCAAGATAAAGACTACTCCTACAGTCCTTAGTAAGATATGGCTTAGAGGTCGTCAGGGTGGAACTTGGACCGCAGGCTACTAATCTAAGCAATTAAGCATGATTCAAGCAGGCATGACTCGAGCACAACACGGTCTAAGTATGAGAATTTTTTAAATCTTGGGGCGTACTTTGGTTGACGGATTTAAGCAACTTTGGAATAAGTTGTCCCCTCTATTTCACTAATTAAGCTTTATTGTAGATTATCTGAGAAACTGAAACACGATTAAGAATTTTTTAAAACCTTCGGGCCTAGCTCGAGTGATGGTGTTGTGGGACTTTTCAACTAAAGGTTGAATCATTGTCTGAGACATCATATAAACCCGTCATCTCCTTTGCTTCTTCTCCCACTACACCAGAGATTACATCGTACTCCACTATGATGTCGACCGTCCCCCAACGACATCAACCCCCACCACCACGTACCCTCGATACACCTCTTTTGAAAAGGGGTCACCTAGCACCTTAACAGTGGACAGCACATTCACCTAGACGAGTTCTAGGGTAGCCATTAAGTCGCACAAAATCGGATAATAAGGTGAAATCGGGTTTTTACACATCCATCAAACATAATAATAGAAAAATGGTTTTACACAATTAACAGTTTGCATATACATGCATAATATCCAGCTTTGGTAATTTTACCATCACCAGCCATCCAAGTAATTACAAGCAGACGATAATTTTTAGGACAGTAAAAAATCTCACTCCAGTTTCCTGTGCAATTTGCCGAGGCTGTGGATGCTACTATACAAGTGCGCTTTACATTCATACAGCTTCCCAGACCTTGTAATCGTTGCCCTCGACAGCCACGGACCAATTCTGGGACCCACTTGGCGGTTCATAATGACCGGGTCCGATCTTCATAGTCACTTTATCGTCTATAGTAGCCGCATAAACATCCCTGTCTGCTTTGTTTATCTTTATCTGAAATTACATCAGAATGGATCATAAACACAGGTTAATTATTCGAAAAGTCACTAGATCTATTTAAAATTTAGTTCGACTTTGATGCGTAAATTGGTTAGCAATCATCCAATTAAGGTGAAAAAAGCGCGTAGGCTTAGAGAATATAGGCACTCGTTCTTGTTCAATTTTACAAATTAACATGCCTTAGATAGGCTGCCCGAATTTTTCCGTGGTTGTTTCAATGTCAACAAAATATCAAAAACATACGAAAACTGTAAGACAAAAAAACATTAATTTTAATGCTCACCTTGCTCCTACAGTTGATCTTGTTCCTGTTTCTAACAGCAAGGAGTGACGCAATTTCGGATTTGTAGTGTCCGAAGATATGATCGTAAAAAACTGCAGGCGTTCCGGGGTGTGTCAGGATGTAAGCATACCCTTGCATTTCCTTGCCTCCTGGAAATCTCCAATGACCCTTCGAAGACAATATAAAAGACGAAAAATCAGTTCAAAGGATCACCAATTTCCAATCAAATACTGTATCCTTTAATCACATAGTCAGGGGTAAGGTCGCAAAATTCTCCAGTTAAAGTAGGAACATATTCAACCTCCCTGCCCTCTGATAAAGTAATATGGAGAGCTTGGGGAGCAAGGAAATGCAACTTCATAGTAACGACATGATGACACAGGGTAAAAGAAAAACGAGTATGCACCTGAGTTGAGCCAGTATCGTGATTCTCAATAAAGGTAACTGCACGAGACGGCCACCAACCAACCACACCTGGTGGTTTCCCCTTTGAGTCGGTTAAACGCCAATATTCACATCTGTCTAGAGCCTGGAGGAGATAAATTACGGTCATAAGCACAAGCTACTAATGTCAAGTTTCAAAACTCAGAAGAAAATAAAAATGGCAGTAGAGACTGTCATTTGAATGGAAACATGTTGAAAATTCTGCCAAGCTAAAGGATAAACATGATACAGACAATGTTGTGTCGACAGCGTTTGCGTCAACAATTTTTAAAGCACGTGGATTACTCACCGCATGAAGAATTCCTTTGGTGGTGACATCAAAAGCTCCTGCAGTTCCACCAGTAGCGTTAATCCAGTCGACAATTCTCTGTCTATGGGCATCTTGGTCATAGTCCATCTCTCCATAGGTATAACTAAGGGAATCCCAATACTCCCCTACAGCAAAGTAGGGCGCACTGGCATCAATGTAGTCCTTGACATAACCACCCCAAAATCCTCGGACAAAATCGAGTCGCCAACCATCGTATCCGATATCTTTCCTAAAAATAGTATACACAACTGTTGTAATATTCATACGTTCAAACAGAAAAAATATACGCACACTAGCTACAACAAAAGTCCAAGAAAAGAAGTAATCGATAAATCAAGATAGCAACACAAACTAACCTCAGCCAGCACAACCATTCCTTGATATCGTTTCTAACAAAATCTTGTGAATGATCAATGTTTGGAGCTGCATGGAAGTTATCTCCGCTACTCTTATTGCCTCTACCCTGAACAAAGAACAAAAAGGCCACTCACTTAGACCTCGAATTTTGCCTGATGAAAAAGGTAAATATGAAGAGATTCTGCGGGAAGTTAAATGCTTGTCTGATCCAGGTTCAGACATTTATTAAAAAAAAAGCGCGCAAATGTAGAGTTCTACTCTGACAGAATTACACAGCCCTACAGAACTAAAACGGTTCATCCAACGAATGCATATGCCTTAACATAGTGACACTTCACGAGAAGGTGCTTAAGAGGGAAAAAAAGGGTGGGGGTTACTATTCTTGAAGACAAAATCTCTCGCTATGCAATGATGTTAAAATGAGAAACACATCATGGCCCCATTAGTCGTTGCGACTTGTTTGGATACAATTGTGGGTGAGAAGGGGAGAGGGGGTATGGAGCTATGATGCTTTCCGTCCAAACCTTTTCAAAGGTAGAAAGACATAAATTCAGCTTGGAGGGAGGAAAACGAAACAATGATTAGCATGTTATATAGTGTTACGATGCTATGAAGAACGTTCATATCAATGACTTGAAGAATCACAAGAGGAACGAAAAACTGAAAATTGCGCTTGCTAAAGACAAGTCAACAGGTAGCGTACCTGGAAATGAGGATCATCAGCCACAACTGCACGATCATCCCAATTAAGACGACCTCCAAAAATATTCCAAACACCATTCTGATTTTTGGAGTGTGCGCAGCGATGGTTCAAGACAGCATCTCCAAGAGTTTTTATACCAACTTCATGAAATCGCTTAACGACAGCTTTCAGCTCATCTATTGTACCATACCTAGTTTCCGTGAAAAAAAAACGCTTAAAGAGGAAAAACACAATACTCGTGATCGAATATAACTAAAAACTACTCCGTATTATTACTCATTTCAAACTGGATAGTGTATGGAAAACATTTGCTCATTTAATGTTAAGCCTTCTGGCTGTACAAATATATGAATCAATTACTATGCCTGCCAAATAACAGATCGATAAATTTTTATTCTTCTTTGTAGCGGAACTCGCTATTCCAGTCCACCAAAGAGTCTCGTTTATGGCAAGGTAAAAGAGTTAACCAATGCTTAGCTTATTTTCAGGTTACAACCAAACTGAATCATTTATATAGGAGAGACAAAGATAGTATGAAGACGGGCAAAATGTCAACTAACCTTGAATTTAAGTTGTAAAGATCTTTCGGCATGTAACCCTCAGGCGACACAGATTCAGTAGGAGGTGGCAACCAGACTACTGTAAAACCAAGTGAAGCCAACTCTGCGGCTTTCTCTTGGAGCTCCATGTACCATCTTCCCGATTTATGCGACTCCCAGTTGAATCCTTGACAAACAATTTCAAAACCCGACCCGGTCCCAGACCTGATTTCGGGTGGAGCTTCTACTTCCAAAATAGCTTCCTCGGAGAAAGTTACACTCGAGCTTCTAAAGATGCCATATGCTTCAGCAGCCAACTTCTCGATCTCTTGCAGAATAGTTTCCTGCGCTTCTTTTGTTTTAGTTTTCCATTTCTTTTCAGATGAGATTCCTGTTACCAAATTCCGTATATTTTTAATGATTCCATCGGTAGATTCAGCATCGAGATCTTCCTGGATTGTGTTTGCAGGTTTCTCATCTATACTTATGCCGGATAACAATCCAGAAGCCTCCTCTTTTTTCAGGTCTTCAGATTGTTTTGTGATGCCAAGAGATCCCGACAGAGGGATGAAGAAATCACTCCCCTTATTGTTCAACCAAGTGTCATCGTCTAACTTCAGTACAAAAGGAAATCCAGAAACCTTTTCATCTAAGGAAAATAATCCTTCAGCTCCGAGTCCATCCTCTTTTTTCTGAATAATCGTATAACAAACATGAGAAGTACACAATCAAATCTAATGGAGCAATAAAACTGGAATTACAAACCATCACGCATTTCCTTCAGTTAAATAAGTACTCGTACTTATGAGCTTATATTCAACTGCATGGAATTCCATACCTGCAACTGCGTACGCAGTGCCTTGTTCTTAAATATTTCGGTGTGCGGAGGATGAGGGGTTGAAGATAGTTCCCATGTCTTACTGTCGTTAAGGCATACACCCCAGTGAACTATAACATTTCCGGGTAAATCAGTTTCCAAATGGACGAGATGCTTACTTGTCTCCCCACATTTTTTCACGGAGACTGAAAGTGAATTGCTAACGGGTATTTCTTTCAATATTGGCAGCTCTACATTAAATGCTTCAAGTGGCTTATTTGCCACAGGAGATTGAGCAGATGATTCATCATTCTCTTTCGCACTTTGCTGAGATCCTTCCCCGTTAAGATTCAAGTTAGAAAGCTGTCCCACGCTTCCTACAAAAGAAAAGATCCGAAATAATTCTTTTGTTAGTTAGATCCAAAAGAATTCCTCAAAAAAGGTTTTCGAGGTATTAAATCCATGTAATAAGTACATCTTTTTGCTATAAGATTAATAAAAAAGAAAATAGCTATTTATGTTACATCGCACTTCACTATGGCGCCGTGTCACATGTTTGGCATTATGACACCTCAATACTTCATTTTAGACGAGAATATGGGAAACAATCATAAAATTGCAATATCCAACACTCTGAAATCGTGCCGCGTCCACCTTAAACAAAACATGAGATGTTTATCCATCTTACTTCATTATGAGAATGACAGGGTAAATAATGATATAGAACACCTGGCCACAAGCTAATATCGCTTTTTGCTCCGACAACATTGTCACCGTCACGAAGATAACCAACAAGAGGTACCACAAAATCCCTCCCTTTGTGCTGATACCATGATCCAGTTTCCTCATCCTGATCAATGCAAACATATTGCCAAAAAATGACACTGCTGTAGGACGATTATATTACGCATACACATTGCGAAGTGCTAAAATTTCAGAAGTAGAACCTTTAACACAAAATTGATTGCTACAATTTTGCTACTGCAATTGAAGTTAATATTCACTTCTTGGGGAGCGTCACCGCCCTCAGTAGCAGCAGATTGCCTTAATGGCGTCTCTATAGCATAATCCTGAGATGTAACACGTAAACCTAGAATTGCACTAAGCATAATACTAGAAACAATCTACTGGATGAAATTACAAGCTCAAACAAAACGTATGTATACCTTAATGGCGACCGAGCCTGGAGGCCTAATTTCCTCTGGTGGTTGATCCCACTCACTGATTATCCATTCAAAACAAGCAAACACATATGAATACACAAACCTACCCAACGAATCTACCCTGTCTAATAACTGCAATGTATGTGACTTAAACATCATACTCATATTAAAGAATCAAGAATTATGTACGTGGAACTAAGGACGGCCTTGAGGGATTTCTGAAATTTTTTAGCCTAATAACAAAGTGACCAGCATCATATCGTGATTGAACCAAAGTGCCTTGTACAGTCTGACAAGACTATATTAGTGACATTATTTCATGACGTCACTATCAGTGACACGTCTCCTTACTTATTAGTGACATTATTTAGCTCTCTAGGGGCAAGGTAAGAGGGGGAATTCATATTGTGATCGGTGTAGAGGTGCCTTGTACAGTCTGACATGACTATCAGTGACACGTCTCCTTACTTATCTCCAAACCTAGCCCTCTCAGAGCAAGGTAAGCGCGGGGAAATTCATATCTCAAACCTCCACTTTCTCCCTTCCTACTATCTTCCTAGAATACCTAACACATTTATGGTACTGACTTAGGCTCTCCCCCAAGTTTCGAGTTCATCTTGCAGGGACCAGCAGTGACATAGGAGTCCCATACTCCCATTTTATACCCGAAACAAATAGCACGACAAAAACTATAGTAGGACTGCCAGAAGTACAAAATCTCATCACATAGCACCCTAATTAATACTAAATAATCATGCCTTTAGAACTAACATCTAAATAATCCCAGATTCCAAAAGTGCATGCAAATCCATCATCGGTTTTTCTAACGTCTGCCCAATGGGCACACATTAAGAATACAAAATAGGAAATTTCATAGGCACAAGTTAGAAAACCCGATGATTTATCAAATGCCAAAGATTTGTAGCAAAAAATGGAACCTTCCAACATCACCAACATAATGGACACCCCAATGAAGGAGCCATTTGCCAGGAAGTGTACACCCGACTGTCACCACCCAACTATCTTCCTCTTTCCCTTCTTCCAATCTTATGTATATCTTCCCTTCCACCTATAACAACCAAGACAAAAACGAAGATTTAATAAAACATAAATTATACTCCCTTCTGATTCAGTCGTTCGTTTATCTTCCTATTTTGGGACGTTTTCTTTGAACTTATAAATGATTTGATCCAGTTACCACAGAAAATCACTAGGTAATGCTATCGTTCTCATCAAATTACTCCCTCTATCTCACTCAGTTGTCTACTATCCTATTTTGAAAATCGACGTAAATCGATCATTTTCTCTAAAACTAAAATTTTTTGACTCATGAAAATCAATGAAGGGGAAGGAACTTGGTTCTAGCTAATGATATTGAATACTCGTAATAAATTGATCAAATCATATTTTAGGGCAAAGATAACGATTAATTTACGCTTGTTCCCTAGATAAAAAGGTAACAAATACAAATAATACAACATCAACAACAAAGCCTTACAAAATCATTAGATGTCGGCTGACATGAATCATTATCTAAAACCGTCCATACATAATAGTCAAATTTTAACGAAAGGTAAACAAATGACTATATTAAAATAAAAAAAGTAAACAAATGACGGAAACAGAGAGATGATAACTCGAAGAAAAAAAAATTCCACAAAACAAAGTAAACCCAATTCATCAAACCAAACAAACACCACAAAAACTAATCAAAGATCACACCTCTTTAATTCTACTCAACTCAATCATCTCACTGTACACAACATTATTATCAATTTGTGAAGTTTTTGACACATTGTCACAAAATAAAAACGTAAACAAATGACTGAAACACGTCGAATAACAATGAATCAAATTACTACAAAAAGCATCAAAATTTACACAAAACAAAACAAACCCAATTCAACAAACAAATCAAACACCACACAAATTAATCAAAGATCACACCTTTTTAAGTCTACTCAACTCAATTATCTCACTATACACAACATCATCATCAATTTGTGAAGTTTTTAACACATCACTAGTACTACTAACTGCTGAACAAGCAGTAAAACTGTAACTTTTAGAGGAATTACTATTATTATTATTATTATTATTATTATTATTATTAATCCTACATAATTTCCCCCCAAATTTAACCCTTCTTCTTGAATTTTTTACTTTCACTGAAATGGGTAAAATTTTCTTCGAATTAATTAAATTAATTCTACTGTGCACCAATGGTTGTACAGCAATAGTTGACATGATTATTATTTTTTTTTAACTAAATTTGGAAAATATTTGAATTAAAAAAAATTACCCACAAAAAAATAATACTATAAATAATAAAAATAATAATAATGTGGATGATGATTTATCTGAAAATTTGATATAATTGGTTGTGTTTTTTCAGGGGGAAAAAAAATATTTATGGGTTTTTTTTATTTTTTTATTTTATTTTTGCCACATGTTTTTGCTTTATATAAAGAGAGGTAACATCAGATGATGAAGTTGCAAAATTGATCCAATTTTGTAACCAGTCGTACATTTCTACTCAATTTTACTTGGAAGTCGGCCACTACTACAGCGGGCCCACGGACGGGCCGGGCTTCGTGCCGGGCCTTCGGGCCTGG
>JAUEKU010036541.1:0-14202 GCA_032274805.1 Gypsophila paniculata | reverse complement strand
ATCAAAAGTTGGCTCCAAAATATTGTGGCCCTTTCCAAGTGAAAGCAAAGATTGGGGTTGTTGCTTATAAGCTTGACTACCTAACAACGCACAAATACATAACGTGTTTCATGTATCACAGTTAAAGAAGTTTTTGGGGACTCTGTGTATGGCAGTTGCACATTCCCGTTATAAGGTCAAGACGCTCACAGTGTCATTCAACCAGTTAGTCATTCACGGTGCTGATGATTGACTTGAGTCATTCGCAGTGCTAATAATTGACTTGAGGACAAGCTTTGAGGGGGAAACCATTTTGTAGGAGTTAGTTAGTCAGAAATGATGTGGCAAAGTTTGTTAGAATTATATAACAGAATTAGGTAATTCTGTTAGCCAATTGTCAAGTTGTCACTACCATTTGTATTATTTTATTTCCTTGCACTCTTGCAGGTACAGTGTTTAATGTGCATGGTAAAAGCAAGGTTGCCTTTGATTCTTTTTTCGAAGCGATTGAAAATTATCGAAAGGAACTTTTAAGGTGTTTCTTTATGTCGAAAGAAACCAAGGACGTTAACTTGGTTTTTCTTTCGCAACGTATTGATAATATGAGTCGTAATAGTAGATGTCATAGGATGCCACCACCTCAGAGTATACCAATCAAAATCTATTCATTTGTGCTAGTAGTTTCATCAATTTCTTAGACACCCATACCTATTGAGGTAGATGAAACTATTAATGGTGAAGGGGTGAACTCTTTTATTAACACATTTATGTATATACCTAGAATTATGGTCTACAAAACACAATCAAGTAATTTTTATTCTCTTACCAACAATCATTGAGTATTACTAATTAAATTGTCGTTCTTATACACCACTGTGATATGTGTACATCGATTTTGCGAATGATTTGACTGAAATACTCTTTATTTGTTTGCATCCACTGAACCACCAGATATATTCGTGTTGATGCGTAGACAATTTATCAATTATTATGCCAATAAATTTTTGTAAATCATGACATAATTTTATTTAGGCACGGATAAATTATTTTTATCGTTACGAAATTTTTTTTTGCAACATGGTGATTGATGTCGTGGTGAATGAATAGTTGCGCCACGAAAAATAATAATCATGTGACAAAAATATACATTTACCCACAAATTAAACCTATCAAATGGCAAGAATATCTAGTTAGCCAAGGATTAGGTTACTCATGTGGCTAAAAGCTAATATTGGAGAAATGATTAAATTAAATCGAATGTGTCATGTTGTGTTTCAAATGTAAAACGCAAGTGTACGGTGTTGTTGTAGCACTTGAGAGTCGTATCCACAAGGAGCAATATGATTACTATCGTGTTTTAGCTATTTGTTTATCTAGATCGATCGATAATAAAGTGTGTTTATCTAATGGACTAATAATAACAAAATGATAAGCTACTAAACTAATACTCCGTAGTAAATGATAAATTATGAGTAAACATGAATTAAATCAATTAAGAAAAGCCTTGAGATAGATATCTTCATCGAATTAATTCTTCCATGCATTTTAGTTGACTAATTTAATTGTGGGGTGTGGATTTTTTTTCTAAGTTTCTTAAAATTCCCCATCCCTGTGGATTTTTTTTCTAAGTTTCTTAAAATTCCCCATCCCAAGTTCAATTCAAAACCCTAAAGAAGATAATTCCCCCTCCAATTTTAGTCTATCAATAAAATTGCTTCTGTTCACGAGTCATACCTGATCACATCAGATTGTTCAGTACTTTGATTTTCTTTTCGATGATTTCTTCTTCTTTTCACGTGTTTCTTTTTTCTATCTGAGAGAATTAAAGATGATTAGTTGCTGATATCTTTTGTATATGGTTATACATACACATTTCGTTTATTTGTTTGTATCTAGTTATATTCTTTGGAAAACTAATTCGATTTCCCCTCTTATGCAATGATACTCAAGTCTTCTTTGCCAAAGATAAATAAGTTTGTGGTTCTGGCGTATTGATTATTCGTGAGATTTTTTTAACTATCATTTAGCCAAAAAGCGAGCATTGTGGGATCGTTGTTGTAGGTTTCAATGTTTTTGGTTTTCAGAATCATAGAAATACAAGCTAATTGTGACGGAAGTTTGGTCGAGGTTATTTGTACTATGTTCAGCTTTTCATGTTACGGCCCGTGCAGGTTTTCAGTTTTGATATTGATTTTGTGGCGAAAGTTTATATCGTTCGTCACAAAGATGGTACAATAAGAGTATCAACTGATAAATCTTTAGTACATACTAATGATTGATTAAATTTTTTATTTGAAATTAACAATTAGAATATTAATTCGTAAATTAATCTTTTGTTAAGCTCTCAATGTCATCTAGAGATCAAAGTTTTGGAGCAAGAAGCCCATTGATTTGGAGGCCCAAAATTACTTTCAATAATTATGAATTTGCCTTTCACGAATTGCTAAAATATCAAGAATTAGTCCGTTTACTTTACAATTTCTATTAATATGAATTATATATCAAAGTATGAAATTTTTACCTTGAAGGTTCAAATCATAAAAATAATATATTTATATTGATGTTTATTTTTGATAAAAATTCATTTGTTAACACTAAACTTACTAAAAAATATAATAATTTTCTATTTTATTTATAATGTCTTCATTCTTAGTCAATTTTCAAAATAAGTATGGAGTAACATTTTTGCCTAAATTTTAGAATTCATACTAATAACTATCGAAGTGAACACTCTTATACCCTAATTTTATCAATTACTCCATTATACTTTAAAAAGGAAGAGAAAATGAGTTCAATAAATGCATTAAACTAAGTATGAAGTAATGATCAATATATTAATTTTAGAACTTTCACTTGTCTTTCTCACAAAGTGAATTTTTGCCACATATCACTCAAACTATGCTCAAACACCTTTTAATATTATTTATAGACAAAAGAAATTTTCACTTACATCACCATATGTTTATCTTTTCTTATACTTCGTATTTATTAGATTAAACCTCGTGCAAAATGCACAGTTAATTACTTCAGTTTTAGTTTAAAAATTTTAAATTTAATATATAATAAGATATATTATAAAATAATTGATCGACTTAAAAAACGACTTATAATATTGCAATAATTTTTTTTTATATTATTTCTTTATCTTAAAACTCATCAAGATTATTCTCCAGATACGATATTTTAAATATAATTGTTCTCTTATAATTTCTTTCAGCTATAGATTTATTTATCTTATTTATTCCTTAGACCCATAATAATATTTGTAAGTGGGAGTTTTAGTAGTCATACTATTGGCATGAAAGGTCATAGATATTTTATTTTTTAGTCATTAAATAATTATATATAGCCCATCTTTAATGCATATTCAAACAAGAAAAAATTAGTTACATAATTAAAAAATTTCTAATTAACATTTATATATGTTAAATATTAGCACACAAAAAAGAAAGTAAAATGCAATCACATTTTATAATTTTATTTATATTAATTGATAGATGTATATTTGGATGGTGTAGTGATTGAAATCGCACAGAAGCTGTCCAATTATGAGGATTTAAAGGCCTTGCACCTTGTCTGTAGTCATTGGAATTCCGTGTTACGTCCATTCGAACAAAATCCTTTATAGGGCGTAATCTCGCCTTCGCTGTAGATTTGAAAGCTTAACCGCAATCTACTTCACTGATGATCGGTTTCATTAACTACTTTAGAGTGCGGCAAAGGCACCGATGTGGGCGTTTATAACATGTAAGACGGTAGCATTGAACGCCATTTTGAAGGACTCTTTCTGAATGATCGACCATTCGCCCATGCTGTGAATCGAGCATTGTTTCTGCAACTTAACGTTTCTCCATCACCGAGTTTTCAATCAATTTTAAATTTGTGTTTGATTCGTCAATTTATTTGCTTAAGCACGAAACAAGAAATGCTTCTATTCTAATTTTCTTAATAATCCGAACTTTAACTATCTTCCATTTTTTTTAATCCAACTTTAAGTATTTCCAAAGTTACTAGCTTCACCCTTAGCTTTTGGCCCATTTAAATGGACTTTCCAAGACTTGTCCAACGGGTCAAGGAGTGGGGGTTAGGTTCAACTAGACCTATCAAATGTGTTAGGTGGGCCTTTTAGAGGTCGGGTAATTATGGCTTCAGATATAATACGAGTCGGATGTACATCGTTAGTATACGGGTCGGGAATATAAAGGTCTCCCTTCGGGTTCATGTCTAAATACAAGTTATATGGCACATTTTTAAAGTTGCGGAGTACTCCTTCCATTCAAATTCAAATAACTCATTCACTATTTGCACAGTCTACGAGGCGGTATTTTGACCTTATTTTTCGCTATGTATAAGCGACATTTTTTCGTTAAAATTATAATTTATGAAAAAAAAATTCATAAAGATTTCAAATATATTATTTTCACATTTTAATTTTTCATATTTTACAATTTATTTTCAAAGTCAAATTTTAGAAATGTTGACTTCAAAAAACAAATGTGTCGTTTGAATATGAATGGAGGGAGTATATCTTTATAACAGTATAAGTTTTGCAAAGAAATATACAAAATATTCAATATTTAGTGGAGTATCTTTTGTCATTATTATAACGAAAATTTCACTTCACAGTAACTAAACTCTTCACTATGTGGTCAATATTATGTTTTTTTTTTAAAGAGCGAAAGAAGGTAGATTGATTGCCTGAGTCTCTTGTAATACTGTCTCATAATAAACTATTCTGAGATCATTATACAATTCAGAGTTTAAGGTGGACAAAAAATATAAATTACATTTAAGAAGGATAGTAAAATTCTTAATTACTAGATAAAAGTGGATAACAACATCAATAAAATGACTACAAATATCATGAAAATTGTTACGAATACAAGAGGCCACGAGTATCATTAAACGAGGTACAAAAATCATATAAATGATTACGAATGATCTGATCTCACAATAAAATATTGTGAGATGATCTCATACAAGAATTAATATTCCCTTAAATAGAACCAATTTATCTTAGGAAAATTTGTCAAAAATAATCACACCTTTCACAAGTTTTCTCAAAGTAGTCTCACCTTTCAATATTCTTGAAATAATCTCACCTTTGTGGGTATCTTCTTAAAATGGTCATTCACTAATTTATACGGAGTAGTCTTTAATATAATATTTAATCAAAATTTTAGTGACTAGATTAATATGATGTGAATAATTAGGGAGAGTAATGAGTAAAGGTTAAAAAAATGAGATTAAAAAAATTAGTTTAAACTCATAATAAATAGGAGTACAAATTAGTGAATAACCTATTTTAAGAAGATATATTATAAAGTTGGGATTATTATAAGAATATTGAAAGGTGAAACTATTTTGAGAAGACTTGTGAAAGGTGGTATTATTTTTGACAAATTTTCCTTTATCTTATCTTTTTTCGTGAGCTAAAAAAAAGCGAAAAAGTAGCAATCAATATTAAGTGATTTTCAACTTTCCTAATGCAAGTAACCCCCTTGTTTTGGGTAGTATTGTAATGACTAATAACCAATAATAATTTTGCGGGAAATAGTAAATGGCTAAAGATGAAAACAACTTTAAAATAAAATTGATTGAATGAATTTGATTACCTAAAACACTTTAAATCAATAGTAGTACTCAATTAGTGGGGGCATGGGGCCAATAATCCACTTTCGCGCAACTCATGGATTGTGATGGACCTCACTACATTATTAAGCCACCATGATTTTGTACACAAATGCATTTAAACATGACATGTGATATTTCATAACTTGCTTCATAATTTTCTCTCTCTTTTAGTTGTTACATTATTTTCCCTATATAGGACATTGGATATACATACAATTTACTTCCTCTCAATAATTTAATTCTAATTTTAATGAGTGTGTTATAAGGACTCTCGTCGATAGAACTCTCGTTTAAACCATTTTACTAAGAGCTCCTTAGCTATACATTGTTTGGCAAGGATATAGATTAAATTACTCGATTCCTGAACTGCTTAGCTAGACTATCTGTCATTTTGTTTTGGATGAAATCTCCTCTATCTATCTCGCATGCTCTTTAAGCACCGTTGTTAAGTACCCAATAAGTGATATAAGAACCGACTCAATAACTTATGAGTACAGCATCGACAGTTTAATCAACACTACCATATATCCAAACCAACGAACTTCGATCTTAATAATTCTCATATTAACCACTACACTAGGACCTCTTTAGGAGGACCATTCTAACTTTAGTAAACCATACCATAACCAGATGATTGGAGAGACTATGAAGCAAATAAAATAAATAAAGACCTACGCACACTATAATGGAAGAGTTAGGAGAGGAAAAGAGGGAAGATATATTGGATGTAAGTAGTAGATATTGTTTAAAACTCCATTTCTCTATTCATTATTTGTTTGTTTTCCAAACATTATGAACACATAATTAACATTACACTAAACAAGTACCCCCTCACCACTGTCTTCTTGCTAAAAAGCTTACATTGTCATCCTCCACTAATTAAACTTTTTTTCTCTTATAATTTTTGTTTATCTATATAATTTATATAACTTAGCATATTATCTATGGTAAATGGGAATTCTTAATTCAACTTAGGGCTAAAAAAAGGGGAAATGAAAGTGAAAATTAAGAGCATAAAAATTTAAACTATGAAGTCCCTTTGCCATGACATTTGTGAGGTGAAGAACTATCAAGTCCCTTAGGCAAATGTACTATCTTATCTTATCACATTACATTACAACTTGAGGAGGTATTTTCATCACTGAAGTAGTGTGTGTAGGGGTCGGCCGGAGGCGGGTAGGGGGGCATGTAATGCATCGCGGGGGGTGGCCGAGCATACATCATGGGTTGAAATCGCTCGTTACCGTTTGCTCGTTGTTGGTTCATCATCATTTGGGCTAGATATTGTTGTTGTTGCGGGTTGCCGTGAGCCGCCATCATATCATGAGGCGGCCCGCCATGGAACGGCATAGGGCCACCGGCCGGTAGCCCTTGGACGGCCGGGATTGAGCCCATGGGGCCCATTTGCATGCTAGCCACTTGGGTCATGGGTGGCATTTGGCCCATGTTTGGATGGCCCATGTTAGGTGCACCTCCATGACCATGAGGAGGCATGGCCCCACCCATGGCATGATGATTGAACCCACCTCCATTTTGACTCATACCACCTCCCATACCTCCCATGCCATGAATAGGTGGTAACCCACCACCATTCATCCCACCGCCGCCTCCACCACCACCGCCACCTTTTTTACCACCACCATTCATCATCATGTTTCCACCATTATTACCACCGCCTCCACCACCACCACCGCCTTGATGCTGGCCATTATTACCATTCTTGCCATTATTACCATTTTTACCATCCCCGGGCATGGGCCCACCTTGTTTCCCTCCATTTTTACCACCACCGGGACCACCACCACCAGGATTTTGATTATTACCACCTCCATTTCCCCCCTTTTTACCACCATTCCCATTCCTCACCGGAAGATTCCCACCTCCACCCCCACCACCACCACCGCCTTTCTTCCCATTAGTCCCACCACCACCACCATTATTTCCTCCAGCAGCATTTGCAGCAGCAGCCGCCTTAGCTTGAGCAATAGCATTCATCAAATGAGGATTCATCATCCCTGGACCACCACCGCCACCACCACCCATCATCATACCCGGCCCACCAGGCCCCCCCATTCCACCACCACCTCCGCCACCACCCATACCTACACCCTTCATCTTATTCACTGGCGGCAAGTCATCAAACTCATCATCATCAAACTCATCATCCTCATCATCAAACTCATCTTCATCATCATACTCGTCATCATAGTCATCCTCATCCTCCTCCATAAACTTCCCCGGTCCCGGTCCCGGCCCCATCCCCTTCCCCAGCTGCTGCTGTTGCTGGGGTGGCAGCATCTTCATCCCCTGAAACTGTGGGCCCCCCATTTTATTCAGATCCCCTCCTCCTCCTCCTCCACCTCCACCTGCGCCGACTCCAAGCCCCTTCATCTGTTGCTGCAGCTGCAGCATTTGCTGCATCTGCTGCGGCGTTGGCTGCTGCATTTGCGGGTGTGGGTGGGGCCCTTTCTGCTGGCCCCCACCTCCGCCAACCACCCCGCCTTTCGGCTGGTTCTGGTTCTGGTTCTGGTTCTGGTTCGGGTTCTGTCCTTTATTATTGTTGTTGTTGGGTTTACCAGACTCACCACCACCACCTCCTCCCTTGTTGCCACCGCCACCGCCACCGCCACCGTTGTTGTTGTTGTTGGGCTTCTGAGCAGCCCAGAGCTCGGCGTATTTACCGGCTTTATTGAGCTTCTTGATGAGTGTAGTCGGTTCCACGTTGCCAGAAACCGTTACTTTGCCAGCTTCTGCATCTATGTTTGTTTTATAAACCCCTGTTTCATGTCAAAATCAAATCAATTTCACTTTCATTTTTTGCTTCTTATTACTACTATCAATTACTGTAACTTCTTATTTTTTTAAAGAAAATATCTAATTTTTTCAACAAATAAAACAAAACAAATTTCAACCTTTGAGCTGAATGATGTGACTGAAAAAAAAAAAAGCGTAGCTTACTTAATTGGTGAATTCAAAAACAAGAAAAGAATCAACATTGAATATTTTTTTAACTTTTTTTTTTTATGAGATTCATGCCTTTAATTTAATTTACGGTTTTTCTAATGCGTACCAGTAATTTAATTTTTTCATAAGATTCCGTTTTAAAACGGCTAATGCTGAATCCTTATTGTGGGTTGATGGGCACATATTAGAAAAATCGCTCAATTAGCTTCTATTTAAAATGGTTAATTTTAATTTGTAACACGTATTAAGTGGACACGAGTTAGAAAAACCGATGAGGTTAATAATAATAATAAAAGAGGAATCAAGTATAGGAAAGAGGGAAGATAGGATACCATCAATTTTGTGAAGGAGTTTCTTGACTTTATGTTTGCAGCCATCACAATGTATATTCACTTTGAGTACACAAGTCTGCATGCCACAAACACCCACACACATTCATTTATTATTTACTACTACGCTCCCCCAAAAAAATAAAAAAAAACACAAAAATAATTGAAACTAAGAAAAAAAAAAATATGAATGAAATTTAAACTTACTTGAATCTTCAAGAACTCTTCTTTGCTCATTTTAGTAGAGTGAACAATTAATTTTAATAATTTATAATGAACAACAAACAGATCTGAGAGTAAAAAAAAAATAATAATAAATGTATGTGTTCTTATTAAGTTTATGAAATTTATTTATGTGGGGTTTAAATTAAAGCGACTAGAATAGTAGAAAACACATCATAATCATAATAATAATAAAAATAAGGTGAAAAATAGTATGAAGAGAAGGAGGTGGGTAGAGGACATTAATAAAAACAAGTGAGAGAGAGAAGAGTGAGTGAGTGAGTGTTTGTGTTTTGTTTCCTCTATTTCAGAGTTATGAGAGAGTGTGAGCGTGTGTGAGAAACGAGGGGAGACGAAACTGATGAGGGAAAGGAAGAGAATAGGAGATGAGTAGGGTGGGTCTCATTTATCTTTTCTCTCCTCTCCCGGTCTTTATTTACGGGGTGTTAATTCTCGGTCTCGGTCGATTGTTATTTATCGGGTGATGATAGATGGGCTGTGAGAATGGATGTAATGTGAGACGGTTTTAGTTTAAGTTGTTGGTTGAGATGTTCGAATTTAATATTAAAAAAAATTGGGTGAGGCGGTCTCATAATAAGTTCATTACATTGATTGTAGTTGCTTAGGTGAATTTTTTTTTTTTGTTTAGAAAACAGTAGGTTTCACGGTCTCACATGAGACCTATTGATTTGATATTAGATATTTAGATGGAGGGAAATAAAAGATGTAATAATAAAATGTCGGGTTTTATAAGTGAAGGAATGAATGATCTTAGTGATGCAGAGGAAGTATGGGATAAAACATACTCCGTACATTATTGACATCGGTCAGTAAAGAAATTAAATCTCTAGAGTAAGTATGTCGTAGTAATTATAGTCTGGTTATATTTCGGAGGTAAAACGACATTAGTGTACTTTAAAATATACGGAGTATCTATTAATTGAGATTAGGTAATGTAATTAATGATAACTTGTTGATGTATAAAAAGACAATTTTACCGCGTAATTGCTCGATTGTTTTATCAAAATACTGCTTAGAGTATTTTCATCTAACGTGATTGATTTGTCAGTTTCAAAGGAATACACTTTTTTAGATAATATCAAAAATATTGTTTTAAACAAACACATTTATAAGGTGGATGTACACAAATAGTCGTGACTTCCCTGTGATTTATACTAGAATTTCTAGTAATGACCATTTAAAACTAACTTTTAAACAATATATTAGTCAACTACGAAAAATATTATCCAAGTGTATGCATGAGACAAAGACGTGAGGTATCTTGAGTGATTTGCCCGCCGTGGTTTTGAATGAAAGAAAGAAGTAAGAAATCTTGAGCGATTGCCCTTCTCCAACCCTAGTCTATAATACGGAGTAATACTTTTTCACGAATAGAAGTTTAAACTATAAAATTGTAGATTAAACATACATAGTACGGAGTATTTGACAAAGGAAAATGTCATTTATTCAGAATTTTGTTTGCTTCATTTCTGTTCCTCATAAGTTATCATATCTTGAAAAATTACTTTGAGCGAACCCTTTTTAAAAATTTAACACTGCTATTTAACGATATCACTTAAAATAAAAGATATTCAAAATATTTGTCGACTAAAACTGATTATATATTGTTAAATTAAATAAATATTATCGACTTCTAATTTTCCTTAAAAATATTACGAGAGTAATTTATTATTGTCTACTAATTGTAGAGTGAAAAATAATGAGGGATGTTGATCGGGACAAACTTCTCTCCATTTCCTCCTCTCCATATTTAATTATTGAACCGAATTAATTTTGAAACGATCTAACGGCCCTTATATCATCTAACTAAAAAACAAAAATCAAGAGTTATATTATTTTTAAATAAGTACTCCGTATGTGAGAGTAAATAGAGACGAAATTGAGAGAAGGAAATGGTGAGAATCCATTTCCTTGGTGAACCATGTGACAAGTGAATTAAGATGAGAGTTACAGTTTTGGCTTGGTTCAAAAGATAACGACTAAAAAGCACTTAATGAGAGGAATTTGGGGGATGTGAGTTGCCCTGTTTCTTTTTTAAACTTTTTGTTATTTTTGGGCTTATTTATCGCGTATATCTATCGTGATACTGTTTCACCTCGTATAACATTTATTGATCCAAATAAAATTTCTCGGATGAGATATTTTACAATAAATTTATTGTGAGATCGTCTCATATAAAATAGGTCTTACGGAGGACTCCGTACTCCGTATATTGTTTGGTCTTTGGAGAGAGTTGGGGAGGTGTGCAACTGTGCATCATAGTTTGACTGTGGAAGAGTTAACCGTGAAGTGTGAACATTTGACAGGAAAATGTTAAAGGTATAATTCTGTATGTAGCTTGTACATCAATTTATCATGTCAAAAGTGGGATGTTTGAATCTATTAAAGTTTCTATTTAATCATTCCACCTCCACGTTATATATATTTTGATTTGCCTTTTATTTGGGATAAAATATCAAAAAAATAAAATAATGGTTCAGGTGTATTCTATTCAATTCAATGTAGTTTTTTAATTCACTATACTGTAATTTCATAATTCCTAAAATCAAAATTGAAAGAAGATCAATTGAGAATTTGCGACTTTCATTTGGAGGCGGTGGTAGACAAAAAATTATGGTCAGAACTAAATAATTTAAGTTGATTAGTTAGCGTCAATTATCTAGACCATCTACAACAAAGGAAACTCCAGACCTATCGTTTATTCTCTTTCTTTGTTCATCTCTCGTACAACTACATTTTTCACACATCATCTAAAAGATATAACGAGCTCTTTACGACATCAATCCTATCATGGTTTATTCATCATCATCATCATTTTTCTCATCTCAAGTACCTCAAAACAAGATTACTTCATCCACTTCGATGAATCAACCTAGTTAGCCCATTTTTTATAACGAAAAATTTACCTCTTGTATATCCATCTGACATTTCGCGCAATGCGTGCTCCATCATTGACAAGTGGATGATTCTTATTTGGTTGAGGATACGTTTTTTATCACTTTCTATCACAAATAAATTGACTAAAAATCTCAGATTCCAAACATTCTTATTAATGCTTTTATACTAGCATATATTCTACGGAGTATATGTTTTACGAAGTACTTCATGTATTAGTTAATTAAAACATATATAAAGATTATTTTAATTCAACTAATTACAACTTTAAAACATATACACAACTCCTTTAATGTAGTACGATTTTCTGTTATACTATTATGATCAATTAAAGACAACTAATGATCGAGGCCGATTAAGTAAGCAACAAATATGCAAGGAATAGTAAAATAATAACGGATTTTTGGATATTAGGAAACAAACTCATGGAAATTGAAAGTATTTAACGTCTTCTGTAATTTCAAGGAAGATATTTTTTTTTTAAGTTGTGTATTTTAAAAATATTGTAAATTTATAGGTATATCGTATATGTTAGAAATCGAAATGATATTTAGATAATGTAAAAGGATCATGAATGCTAAAAGTCCACATAATAGCCTTGGGTGGTGACACTAATAAAAATGTTCAAAGCCGTACACTTTAGAGGTAATACTTCTTCAAAAGAAGAAGAGTAAAGAATGAGATGAAAGGTGTAAATCAAGTAAAGCGTGAAGAAAATGTAATTAGTAGATGCCATGCACTCATTACAAGACACACTAGCCCATCATCTTATCTTATTTAATTTAATTCAATTCAATTCAATTTAATTTAATTTAAAGTAATTAATCACTTGTGCCATATCTGCACATTGCTCAGAATATCACTGTATTCCAGTTTTGGTATACTATACAAGTATATAAAAGTGTGACATACGAGTACTCACATTATTGTTGATTACATATCTTATGTGGAGTATATAAAGTTGCTACTAACTACTGCATCAACTACTACTAAATCACAAGATCATCATCCTTGTGAACATTTTTCTTCACCTAGCTAGGATTGAGCTAGTTATAGGTCACACATTCTACCGTCTCATATTGTTGTTTCGGGTGTCAATTAACTGGATACTGATAAAATAATTAAAAGATAATACGCGTAATTTGACTGCGTGGATATGAATTCCAACAACAATAATTGGAGATTAACGTTCAATTGTATTTAATTAACTTTGATCTCTTAACTTTAACAAAGTGTATCCTACTTAACAAGAATAAATAATAATTTGTAATGAGATTATTGTTGATTTACATATATTTGTTGGATTTGATTCTATGTTAGAGTTATTGAGATTAATTGTTACATTTGAAATTTAAGATTCCCTAATTTTAACTGTAAACAAAGCAAAGGTAACGGTGTATGTGGTAGTTTTACATTAGGCACATATATATATTGCTTAGTTAAACTCTTAAATACGAGTATATGTTTAATATGTTGCGATTGATATTAAGTTGATGTACAGAGTACCACGAGTAGTTTATTATGGAGTATATTGATATCTATACTATATTAGTCCAATTATGTATGAATCTTGCAAAAATCCTCATTATAATATATGAGAGGATTCTGTGTATACTATTTCAAATCTTCAATTAATTAGTTTCGTAGTTCTACTTTTCACTCACAAAAATAAATTAAACTAATTCTGTATGCTATTTTGTTTATTCGATGTGATATAAATTGAGTTGATGTAACAAATTACCATAATTATTCTCATATTTTAGAAGATCGATCACACATAATTCTGCCATAAACCCACAATAAAAATCACATAATCGCGCACGTAAGTACACACCATCCAAAATTTCATCACTTTATCATCAACTAAATTGTGAAAGTAACGTAACTATATGGCACTAGATAATCATCTAACTAAAATTTTGAGATATTTCTTACGGTACCCCTGAACTTTGTATTTTTGCCCAAAATATTCTTTTTTTTTTTTATAAAAAATCTTTGACCGATCAAAACTCGTGACTACGAGTTTCGAATACGACAATTTTTTTTTAAAATTGTAGATCTTGACAAGTTCTTCGATTTGAAAAAAAAGAATTTACGTATCCGGAACTCGTGGCCAGGAGATATGGTCAGTCAAAGTTCGTTCGCTAAAAAAAACTTT
>JAUEKU010036431.1:0-14203 GCA_032274805.1 Gypsophila paniculata | reverse complement strand
TTCAATCTCCGATTCTTCATTTTCAATGATTTCACTTTCTCCGCCAACAAATTATTTTGGAATTCATCATTTTCGCTCCGATTACCTTGCGAAGCGACCACACCGGACATATCGTCTTCTAAAATAAAATGCCCACAGCTATTTTGCTACATAATTAAGAAATTCAAAATTATGAACCAATTAGACACAAAAATTGCAACGTTAAAAGAACCCGGGATTAGATAAGAACAAACTTACTGGCCAAAGAGGGCAACCGTGAAATTTTCTTCCTATATTTGGTCCTTTCTTCACCGTCCTCAAGACCGAAGGAAGGTTGTGCTTGCATATGAATTTAACATCTTTCGACTTTGTAGAGCTCAAACAATTAGATGAAGATGCACACGACTTCATTATGAGAACAAATAATTAACGAAGCTTATGAGAACAAGTAAGAAAATAAAATGGATGAAGAAAAAATTGAATTTGAGGAAGAAAAAAATAACTAAAAAAACCGAAAATGAACGCTGCCTTAAACGAAAACGAAGAAGATGATGAGGAAAATAGGAGTGTAGGATGCTGCCTTAAATAAGAGGAAAGTAGGGGAAACCGGAATCAACCGGTGGTTAAATGAGGGAGTGCAATTAAAAACAAAGGGGGTAATAGTACGGTTTATTCTGGGATTAAATATAGGACAGTTTATTAATGGAAGACCACCAATAGGATGGATTATTCCCGTTAAATATCCCTTTTTATTAAGAGAGTCCTTTTTTCACTATACATGGTTTCTTTGATATTGCTTTATTGCTTACCATCACACATAAGAAACCAATTATGTTAGAAGATTGGTTTTTTTTACTAAAGAAATCATTTAGGTACTTACATGGTTTCTTATTGATGATTTTTTTCACTTATTCTAGTAGTGGATATCAAATTCCTTCAAATTTGGTGGCGACTCCGAACGCACCTCGCTCGATTTGTAAGGTTTTAAATTAGGTATTAATTGAATATTTTAAAATTGTTCTCTTTTCAAAAGTCGTTAAAGCATAACCTTTTGAAAATTAAAGCAAATACATCTCTTTCGCCAAATATGCAGTTTTCGAACTTACACCCGATGCGCGGAACGAATACCAAATTTGCAAAACGTCGAGTGGATGATTTTTCTCGGTATCCACAATATTACTATTCTAAATATTCTAATAGGATGTATATGATTATGCTTTGGCATGTAAACAATTCAAATCAACTCTTTACTAAAAGAATAATGCCTGGATTTCTAAGTTTTATCCCCTAAATTTATACGAGTTATAAGATCGTATTTTAAATTATTTATTAGTTAAATAATGAATCTTATAAGATCGATTTAGGCAAGGACGCAAGGTAACCCACGTGATACAATATTATTTTATAAAAGATAACTTTCTTATAAGATCGCCCTATGTCAATCAGGACCAACAAAAATTAGAACAGATTAACATTTAAAATATTTGTGTGGGGGTGGAATACAAATAACATTCTAACAATAATTGAGTAGGTTAATATTCATAGGTGATACAAAATATCAACTACTCCAAATCTAACAATTAGTGGAATAAAAATCATTAATAAAATGTATTGCTTAAAGTCAATTTTTTCCTTGAAACTCAAAGATTAACCGACTAATTAGAGTGTTTTAGATGAATTATTAGTTAAATATTTATTAGTATATAAATATAAGTAATACATATAGATATAATTTTAAATCTACTAAATCTAAAATATATTATATGTTGTATAATATAAAAATCGTGCAAAATGCACAGGTGCTAATCGTGCAAAATATACATATAAATGAAAAAAATAAACTTATACGTATGATTTTTAAACATTATGGTATATTACACGGGTGTTGAAACCAATATCTATATGTGACAGGGATAGATTATGGACAAGATAATAGGAAAGATTATGTGACAGGGATAAGGAAAACATAATTTTTTTTTTTGAGAAATATGAGAATATTACCATATATGTAATTAAGAAATTATAATGTAATATAAATATGAAATTGATCACCTAGAATAAACACAAACGACTTTGAATTGTAAGTAACTATTGCTCCTTATAAGAATATCACCTCTTAAAATAAAATCGTAACACGATCCTTATTTTTATCTTGTCTCTTCAATATAAAGTCCGTCTTTCACTTTATTAGACCGTCTTTTGTAAGATAACTCGAAAGGAATACTCAGTTAATAGGATAAACGCGTGGAGACGAATCAATAAAAAGTACCTCATGCCACGCCAAGTATCAACTAAGTCCAACCACTAACTTATTATACCTCCACAAATATTCTTATCTTTCACTAACATATTTTATACTCCGTAATATTTTATTTAGTAGTCTTTCCTTAATAATATAGTATTATCATATAAAATTAGTTTAAAAATACGTTGACTGTTATTACAATTATATTATATAACATACGAGTACTAGGTAGTACTACGTAATATAAGTCTTTTCTGAGATCGTCTCGACAGAAACCCAAGTTTCAGCTGGTCAGTCTAAGATGGCTGATGACTGCGGTGACTGCGGTGATTGTGGTTGCGACTGCGGCGATTGCGGCGGTTGTGACTGTGACTGCGATTTCCTCGACAATTGCTGCACTGTATGTCATCTTTTCTTTGATTTTCTTACCTTACGTTTTTACCTTGCCTCGATGACGCCAGCAAAGTCACCTTAAACGTTAAAATAGTCACTTTTTATTGTTCGATGGATGGAAATTCAAATACTCCGTATTTGAGTTGAAACTTTGATTTCTATGGCTTCATTAGAGTCAATAATGGCTCATTATACTGAGGATGGAGTAGTAATTATGTTTATTTTAATTTCTTGTGTTTTCCCTAGCGATTATAGGTCTTTGTGAAACCGTCTGTTTGTTTTATTAATACAGGGATAAGGTTGCATACAATGTACATTTCATGTCTGGAATTTGTCATAGGCACTAGGCAGAGACACCTATAACTTTCTTGTCGTTGTATCCTACCGAAAAATTGCTGTATAAGCTTTCGCCAAGGTAACTCGTTTGAGTCGTCCAAACAATAACACAAAAATACTATCAACAACAATACATTATTCATGCATAAAGTCTAAAAAAAGACGATCTTACACTCTTACACAATAAATTATGTAGGACCATAGTCTTTTGCACTTTGATTGACCCTTAACTCATTGTCGGTCTCATATTTGAAAATGTGAGACAGGTCGGCTTTTATAAGACTTATTTGTCTTTAGTTTGATCGCGTTTACTTCTTGTATGCAGGGCGAGACGAATGTTGTATTGTGTTGCTTCTTGCCGTCCTCTAATAACGACCCAAGAAGATCACCTATGCGTACAAATACAGACTGTTGTTTATGTTGTTTCTGGTGCACTGACCGTAACGAAAGAACGGCCACATCTCGAACGCCAGACAAAAGTACCAAGAAACCAAAACACAAGAGTTTTGGGTCGCGTCTTAGATCATGTTTTGGGACAGGGCAATCTCCACCATCCTCACCAACTCGAGACCAACCTAGAGTGGACAATGTGCCTCCTCCAAACGCGTATAATCATCAGGATGGTCGATACCCGATGAATGATCGTTGGACTGAAATGAATCAAATTGAATACGAGGAACAACGTCGAAGACGGGCAGATTGGGAAGAGCTTGATATGCCCACAAGAGGGTACAAAATGGATGGGAAATGGTCTGGACCTGTAAAGCATGGAGATAGGTATGGTGTGCATTTGTAGAGCGGCTGAATATAAGAAAAAGACCGTCTTCCACTTATGTGAAAAATAATACGGATTACTACTTAACACTTGCCAATGAATATAATGACTTGTTTTGTTTTGTATTCTATTCTATTCGTATTCATCATTATTTAATTTTGACTAATAAAATATGAAATTTGACACAAAAATTTAACCTATTTTTCTAAATAACCCGAATTATCAAAACATGGAAAAATAATAAAAATAAAGTTATAAATTGAAAGCAAAAAGAAACATTAAAAACAAAAAATAAAAAAATAAAAAAATTGGGCTCACCGAGCCTAAGCATATCCTCGGCCAGGCCGCCCAATTTTTCTTTTTTTTTTTTAAAAATCGTCTCTCATTCCCATCAACGATTTTTACGAGACTAATAAAAGATTACGACGATGCAAATTCAATTATATTTCAAAAAAGAAGCTTCATAATTTTCAAGTTTAATGTAACATTTAAATTTAAATTTTTCAAACAATGAAATTTAAATTATTTAAACTATTCAATTATTTCTATTACTCGAAATATTAGTCAAAGCTAACAATAATTAGGGTTAAAGGATGCCACAAATAGATTCGTTATACTCCCTCCATTTCATTTTTTTCCTCTCATTTACATTTTGCACAAGAAATAAGGAGGATTAATTGTGTTGATGAAATTGGAGGAGAAATAAAAGGTAAATTAATAAAGTAGATTGTGTGATTAATATTGGTGTAAAGTTGACTAAAATAAAAATGGGAGGAAAAAAAAGGAATTTCCTAAAAATGAAAGTGGAAGGAAAAAAATGAAATGGAGGGAGTACAATTTAATGTAATTAGTAAAAGTCGACTATTTTTGGTAGATAAGTGACTGCGTTTAGCAATCCTAAAAAGAAGATGGTCCTTAAAATGGCCCCATAAATTATAAAATATGTAAAACAACACGGCCAGAAATCAACATGTTTTGTGTGGCTGCACAAAAACACTAATCACACAGTACCTTCGCCTGCAAGAACACCTAACGAATGAACTCCGACAAACTACAGACGAACTCCGACAAACTATAACTTACGATGATAAAAATTCGTCTTTGAATAAGAACAATCTCTAAGAACCTATCATTGATATTGCTCTTACAGTTCCATTAAGCACAAAAGTGTTCAGCTTTCATATATTTTAGCCAAACGAAGGACAAACTTGCCATCTTTTGTGGGTCGGAAACAAAGGAAGAACGAAGCATAGACGTAACAAACTCAATCATGTCAGAAACACCAATATTTTAATTTTTCAGATCCTTATTTTCCTGGATCAACGACGTTGGCTAGTCTTTTCATGGAGCAGAAAAGGACGGGAACACGAACGGAATTAGCACAATCTTGAGGGGAAAAAAATAGAGAACCACCTTCCATAAGCATTGTGACATTCTGAATAGGCAAAAGCATCTTCCAAAAACAGAAAAGTATTCGCAAACTACATAATCTGATGGAATGCAATAAAAAGCAAAAAAATAAAACAATCAAAAACTACTGTGATAGGACTTTGAATAAAATCGAAAGAGGATGATGGCACAAAGGATACGTTAACTTTACTACAACACTACTTTGGGATCGGCGTTGAGGGATAAGTTGTTAGTAAGGTTGACAAGAGCCGAAACAGAGCTCACTTGAGACTTGTTTAATCCTTCCCCACTTCTTTCTGCATCAACCTGCTTCTGCAACCAAAAACGCATCTGAGTCCCAGATTCCGATCCACATTAAATTATCAGTCCACTATTAATTACCGTTACACAAGTTATTAACTACTTGTATTGAACACTTTCTACAAAAGGTGCCAAGCTCAAGGAATAGCCAAAACACTTGAGTACAGCATAGGCGCAACAAGCAATGTGGAATGGTATGAAAATTCAATGTTTATAAAGCCTTTTCAATCACTTTCTTCTGCCGTTCATTTATCCTACTATTTGTAATTTACAAGTTACACAAAATTTGTTTGCGAAAGAGATGCCCATCGTGTTCATTGTCTTCTTACCTTTCGAGCCTTATAGAACTAAGATGGACAAACAAGGAGATTGAAACCCAGCACAATTGCACAATGAAATGAGGCCATATTAAATGGTTTCATGAGTTAAAGGATTTGACATTAAGATAATTGTACAGCATATTGTGGTGTGTATTTTGCAAATCGTGATAGTATTTGAGGACCGAGGTTCAGAAGTAAAACCCTTAGGTATATTTGCTGATTAATCTTCAAAATTTAGCGAAGTACGCAGTAAGACATAAAAGCAAGTGTAAACTAATAGCTAAACCACCATATAAATGGCTTTGCATGCCAAGCACTAGACAAAAGAAGCTTCATATGTTACCCATATCTGAGAGACGTCATTGTACATGGCAGGGACTCAAAAAGTCCCATGCTACACGGATATTATTTTGGTAGGTTGGTGGGAAACGAAAAGAAGTTGTGGCTATGCATACCGACACTCTCGAGAGTGGTCCACAGTTTTTTCACTCGGTTCTCGAATCACATTTTCACCATCTTTCTATTAGAACGAAATAAGCCATTTACAAGAACAACATTACACCGATGCAATTTGAGAAAAAAGACATTTCCAATAGACTATCCATTCTGAACATATTAACAACAATCACCAATCACAAAGAAAACACAGAGCATTTAGAGGCAAATAAAATGAAAGGTGGGCTTACAGGAACGTCTTTCTTTGAAAATACATCGGTTTGATGAGCACCAGATTTGCTGCTTCTTCTCATTTGAAGTATCTTTTCTCGATTTTCATAAAAGTCAAAGTCGTCAAGAAGCGATGTCTTCGATGAATAACTCTTGAAAATCTTCAGCATTTCTGATCCTTGCTTCAGCCCAATCTACACAGATCGAAAGGAAAGAAACTTATCATTAAGCCAAAAATTAAACTAAGCACTCTGGTTCAGATGCTATGAGTCTATGACACCAACTCTCAATCGAGAAGACAAAGTACATACCTATACCTTTTAAAAACCCTCGCTTGATTTACATCACATATATAAAAGATACCATGTAGCTATTGTTGGTACCTAACTGAAGCATACGCCTCAGCTATATGGAATTATACCCTCCGTACTTAGATGTTTATCCTGTATCACATTTCACAGTTGCCAAGATGACACTTTGACCCTATCATTTCATATTTATATGATACAGAGAGTCAATGTTGTGGACTTTCATATAACAAGTACAACATATTAATTTCGTATTATAAAGATTTCGCACTTTTTTATATATATACGGTCAAAGTTACAAGAACATAGTGTACCCAAACTAAATGATTGTGAGCCATTTAATGCAATCACATCAAGACAAGTAGGTTGAGCGCAAAATGCAACCGCCACAGAAAACAGAAAGAGAGACGGGGTTTAATTACCTCCTGTGTATCCCGAGTGTAAGTCACAGGCCTATTTTCGTTATTTTCGAGAAGGATATGCCTGAGCTGAGTATTGGGGATATCTTTCACTATATGCCACTTCACCGGGAAAAATCCACTCCATTTGTCCATCTGCCAGAAATCCATAGTCTTATCGAAATCAACTTTGCCAATCATCTCGGCCACTCCAACAAACTGACCACTTCCATTGACCTGGGGCAAAAATCAGAAGATCAGACAGTTTCATCAAAGAATCAATCTACAAACAGAGAAAAGTTGATATAATACTTAGTAAAACAATAAAATCTAATTTCCTACACAACCATTTAGATCACTAATGAGTATGTAGATTCGGAGACTAATGTTATAATAACAATATAATATCCTCCAGGTAATTTCAACCTAGGATTTAGACTGACAAGACACCAGTCAACAGCTCTACGAGTCCACGCAGCCATAATTTTATATGGAAATCAAATATCAGTGTATTTGCTAAGTAAATGCTTGTTTAAGAATTTCATAACATAAATTAGAAATCACGGAGTCAAGTAAAATATATCTAAGACACTTCATAGCAGTTCAGCCAAGTGGGAGCATGCTCCATAAAAAAAGAAGTATCATAATTACGTACTGAGAAGAAAAGAAATATAGGACACTTCTTGCCCGTTTCTTTGGCTTTTGCTTCTGCATCATGAAACGCTGCATCTAGCTTCTTATTCCCGTTGGCAGTACTTGACCATACATCATACTTAATCGACTTGTGAACATCATCTTCACTGTATGATTTGATGACGTAGCATTTTGCTGCTTCATACTTGGTCTCAAACTCAGCCATGTTATATTTATCTTTCTTAAGAGCCATAGTGTTCGCTTCCTTTCCCGAAGAATCAGAAAGGCTTTGGTTGTTGCCCCTAGGACCACACGTAAGTTCAGAGGACATTTCAAACTCACTTTTTCTGTTCGGCCTCAGCTTATCATTACCATTCCATGTCCTGACATTAGGTTTGTAGGCCATGGAACCATGATTTCCATACAGACTTTGTCTCTGATAAGATAATGGTGGGAAATTTCCAGTTGGAGGGTAAGCATTTGCGTACCCGTATGTCTGATAATATGAGCCTGCCTGACAAATATAAAAAGGATCAACTTCAGTTCAGTGGAAACATACTCCAGGCAGACAAAAAAGAGAACCACGATGTCATAGTTTCAATTTTAGCCATAGAAGTAGGTTTTTCAATTTATCAAACATAATGCTTGACACTACTTGACCATTACCAATGACTCTTTCAAATTGAAAATAACATTTGGAAGTTTGAAGATACGTCCATCAAACGGGTGAAAGGCGCATCAAAAAAGAATGCAACAAGTCAATAGCCACTAAAGAGTTAAAAGGCAGAACACGATATCTACAACACACAAGTATGGTCACTGAGACTTTAGGAACCCTAAAACACTGTAAATACCTGGGAAATTACAAATGAAAAAAGCTATTTACTCAATAACTCTGCTAAGTTGTGCCCTTTACTAACAACCCAGTAGATCATGAATAACATCACAGCACAGCATTGCCCTAATGGTGCATAAGCTCCTGCCTATGGCAACGCATTAGGAGTGTCAACGGCCTTTACTCCTGTTACCCCTTTGTTGATAAAAATATATCAATATACATTCATCAAAGAAAATTGTCGACGGTGCATGGAATATATTTACTGTTCCCCACCTGGTATTGAAACACAGGTACACACTGAATTCATGTGTCATGTACAACAAATCTACTTCCAAGAAGACAATTGTATGGCAGAAGCCAGCACATAGTACTAAAGCTCAAAATTGGTCATCGTCGCAGTATCTGATACCGGGGCCTATTCTTGCTAAACTCGACCAATATCACTTCACGATGCGGTAAACACACTCATGGTTATATTCAAAATTTTCAAAATACGGTTGCATATCGGTGTTGTGGCCTTTAAACCATGAGCACAACACAACCATCTATGTCAACAGGATAATATGCTTAAAAGAAGACACCATAGTCTGCTTTCATAAGATTACAGAGTAGCGAAAGGGATTCTAATGCACCTTGTTCAACTTGGGCTGAGAATAGTTTGGAGGAGCAACTAATGGGCGTGCTTTTGAATTTGAGGTTACCACAGGCATTTTATTGTTGATGGAGCCTTGTAGTTTTGATTGCTTGACACCGTTTGGTCTGCTTGCATGAGCAGGAGGACTAGATCTGAGAGCACCATTAGTAGCATTTGATCCATTTGAAGGATTTCCAAGAGAATTCATATCCCATGCATAACAAGGTACAGCTTCAGTCCCGTAAGTGACAGGAGTTTGGACATATCCTGATGACGTATAATATGGTTGGCTGACACAGCCATCAGCACCGACAAAGGTCCCAGCAGCATAAGGATTATACCCAGGCAAGTAATAAGCTATTGAACTGTGGTCTGCTTGCGCTCCCTGCAATGAAAGTGAAAGCTCTATAAGAAACCAGGATTGGTGCTAAAGTTTTACACGGAGGCTGCGGTTAGATCTGAACCCAAGGCATCAGAAATGAATCACAGGGTAACACATAAAACTAGGCATACCACAGATTGATGATCTCTGCCATCAGTAGATGGGCTAAACGAAGCATTGTAACCTGCAAAAAAACGGGAGG
The DNA here is from genome assembly GCA_032274805.1 of Gypsophila paniculata. Classification (NCBI taxonomy): domain Eukaryota; kingdom Viridiplantae; phylum Streptophyta; class Magnoliopsida; order Caryophyllales; family Caryophyllaceae; genus Gypsophila; species Gypsophila paniculata. Next base: position 4,384 of record JAUEKU010036431.1, on the reverse strand, counting down.
TAAAACCAGTTAAGAAAAAATTGTGTATGAACAGCAAGGTAAAAGCGCAGCAACCATAGACTAGCACAAACATCAAGTTCAGCACAAGTACAGAAACAAATAGTAAGTATTAGGGAAAATATAGACCAAACCAAAAATACTCAAAACCAACTAGATTATTGGTATTGTTGTTGAGATCAAATCAACTCAAGTCTCAATATAATGTTTCACAATCTAACAATACAACTATATAAGTAAGGTCCACTTACCACATCAAAAGATGAAACTTTTCATTGTATTTAAGATGTATAAAAACAATTGAAATTTTTAGATCAAAGTGAGGTACTCCATCAGATCATGGGAATTACATTTTTTCAAGGTCCAATAAAGAAGGTATCTTTCATCTGTCATTGTTTTAACTTCAAGTAATGCGCAACCAAAAGAGAGAATGACTTGTCAGTTATTCCTCAGTCTTCACTTTAATTTGTACCTGAGTACTATCAGATGAGCAAGTAAAAGAGAATGGCTTGTGAATAGTTCCTCACTGTAGTTACGTAGTACTAGATGCAAGTCAGAATCAAGAATCTCCAGAGAAAGTGTCTCTTCTTAGCCACGGAGGCACAAAATAATCTATACATCTTCACCAATCAAATGATACGAATAGCAGGCATTCTGGAACATAAAGTTTAGATTTTTAGGGAACTGGGGACATCTGCAGATGCTATAATTTGAAGAACTTAATATTGAATTGATACGATCAGCAGCTGTACAAAAAAGTTCACCGCTAATTCCCACAGCTACCGCGATGAAGGATTTTCTTACATACATTGACTATACTCAGTCAGATGATTGAAACCATAAAACACATTCAACCAATGTTGTCAAAGAACTAACAAATAACTGACCTCAAATTGCACAGTAACGTGCACTTTTCACTCATTTGTAAAGCAAACACAGCAAAAGAGACAAGAGTGAAGGAGATTTGACCTTGTGGCTGACATAAAGTCAGGCACAGCAGTATATCCACAGAGTTCATAAGATTCAAGCACACTCTTATATCAACAAACAAAAACATAATTATTCAAATTAGAAGAAAAAGGATGATGCAACTAAAGTTGTTACGAAGGAACAAAATTGTGGTATCTAACCTGGGTAATAATAATTGTAATAATTAGCTGGTGGGTTATAAACATCTTGAGCTACAACTGACTCTTGGCTAATTTCACCATTGATGCTGGGGGAAGCACACTGAGCAGATGATGTAGGGTTGGGATGAATTCCATTAGCAGGTGCAACCTAGAGTATGGTGTCGGAAAACACTTTACAATTAAGAGAAAAAAAGTGAAGGTGACTAGCTTCATCTATTCAACATACTGCCACATAAACCAAGAAAGCATCGACATCAAAAGGAAAAAGTATTGTTTGGAGGTCACGAATACAAAACTCTAGTTTTTTTTGGCAAGGTTAAGACCTAAGAGCGTAACCAATGAGAATCTTAAATGAGTGAAAGAAACAACTTGAGAGGAATTTCGAAAATGTATACAATCGAATGGAACAGAGTTCGTAAAAAGTAATTGGCAAAAAATGAGAGACATAATTACATACCGTAGCTTGTTCTGCTGAATTTGAATGGACCATACTGGAATCAACCACTTCCGCTGTATTTCAGAGTTAAGAAAGAAATTAACACACAAGATTACACGAACGTAAGGACGGAGAAGTGATATCAGAAGCATACTATCCACACGACACACCTAAACTAGATCAGCCACTTCTTATACTAAAAAGTCCATATATACACAATTGCATAACAGTTGCATCATTCCTACGGAGTTATCATCTGGCAAAGACTCATCAGTCCGAAAAAGGGAGCACTTTAATAAGGTACCACAGCAAGAAAATGATCAGGAGTCTATTCTACAAAATGTCGATAGCAGTGAAGCAAACAGCAATATCAACAGCCTAAAATTGTTTCAAAGAATACACGGATCAGCAGGCTTTTCACAAACCATGCTTTCTCCAATGAGCACCTTAAACAAAACCTTACCTTTTATTCAATTGAATAGACAGCCAACAATAAGTTTATACCCGATTTCCCTTCTAACACACTAATTGGTCCAAGGATTGCTCGATGTTTGAAAGACGATTTTTATCCCAATATGTACAATTTAAGATATGTGGGAAAGCTATTTACCTTCTTCTTTAACTCCTTCCGGCTCTCCTCGAAACTACGAGTACTTTACAAATTAAATTAAGATGGACAAAATTATACTCTTATTTTATGGGATTGCTACATAGAGGTAATAGACATTCCCTTAAATTGTACTTCATCCATTCCACTCAATTGTATACGTTTTTTTTTAGGCCACTCCCCTCAGCCACGTTATGTCTTTTTATAGCGAAACGAACCAAACTAAACTTATATCCAAACTAAACTAAGAGCAAAATTGTAATAGAAAGACCTAAACCAAATTAAATTTATTTGAACTGAACTGAAATTAAGTTAAGTTGAAAAGAATAGACCACCGATTGTAAACATATTCACTTATATCTAAATACACCCGACTTTTTAAATTTAAAACCAAAAAGTTAGAAGATACTCATATATGAGTAATTTAATAAACTTAAAAGACCATGACCCCGAGCAAACTGTAAACGTATACAACTGAATGAAACCGACTACTTTAAACCGAAAATATCACTTGAACCCCAAAACAAATATCTAGTACAAGTGTACAACTAAATAAAAAAGACCAAAAGAACAAGTTAGTGGAAAGCCAATAAGAGGGGGATTTATTCTCCATCACTTAAATAAAGAAAAATTCAAAGATTCTTTTTTGTTATTGACAATGATAGGCTATCTAATAATAACAATTTATAATAATTACAACATTTATATATAATATAATATGACAAAATAATAAAACCACATAATTTCTTAACTACCAAGGAATTTTGAACTTGACTACTTAGACACACTCATAATCACACATCACATTTCAAATTCTTCCGGCCACGTCACCAAGAACAATTGACACGTTACTGTGAGACCGTGTCATACTAAACTAGTGTGAGACCAACAACTTTCACAAAACAAAGAAAAAGAATAAAAAAAAACAGAGATTAAAATTAAAAATAACTAACTAATATGTGAGAGGTCCGTGAGACCTACTTTTTTCAAAGAAAAACAAAAAAAACTACTCACTAACTACCTCAAGTTTATCGTGACACCGTCTCACCCTAGAATTTGTGACGAATGATTAGGAAATAAAATAAAACAGTACGGTACTCCCTTCATTCAAATCCATTTCGTACATTTCACTTTTTGACACTATTCAAAAAGGCTAAAGAATTATAAACGAAAATATAGTCGTGTGTGATTTTGTTTTATTTGTCTTTTTGAATACGATATTAATATGAGCTTTATATAACTTTTTATAAGGTGTGACTAAAAAATAGTCAAGTTCCATATAGACATGGGCACATATGCCACGACGTCATGCACAAATTGGATTTGAATTATGAGGTGTAGACTTTTATATGAAAGCTGAAGTCAACCAAACTAAAATGAATTTTGTAAGAAAAAAAAAACAAATTAAATTAAACTCTCCAGATTCAAAAATAAACGTCTTATAAATAAATCAGAACATAAAACAAGCAAAAGAAAATAAGTCACGTGAAAGACCGTCTTAAAGACAAACCAAAAATAAACAACTCTTTTTATGAAAAGAAAGTAAGTCGTGTAAAAGACGGTCTTAATAGAAAAACTCACCTGAGAGAAGATCGAGAAGGTAAGAGGAAGTGAGAAGGAAAAAAGAGAGAGAGAAAAGTTGGGAGAAATGGAAAGGAGGTATATATATTGGGAAGAGGCGGTTTAATGAATTGAAATTGTTGCAGTGTTTTTGAGTCTATAAAACCCTTGAGTTTGATCCAACGGTTGAGATTTGTTTTGGGGTTTTGTGTTGATTTGATTTGGTTTGGGTCGTTGGATGGAGTTGTTGTTATTTTGTTGGATATTTTGGATTTGTGGTCTTTTTGTACCGACTACGGAGTACTATTGTTAAATTGAAATTAGAATTGGAATTGGAAATGGAATTGGAAATGGACCTATTTTGATTGTATATAAATCTATATCTATATCTTAATCAATCAATCAATATATATATATATAAAGGAGGCTTACTACATAATAGCTTTTTTATTTTTTATTTTAATGGTTTATATCTTTATCTTAATCTTAATCTTATCTTATCTTAATATATATTATTAAAGGAGACTTTTTTCGAACTCTCTCCTTAAAAGTAGCTTGATTCAGCCAATCATAACGTGCCATTTGGAAAATAAATTGATTTATTTTTAATTCAAAAAAATATTAAAATATTAAGATTATATAAATTAGGGAATA
>JAUEKU010036322.1:0-14205 GCA_032274805.1 Gypsophila paniculata | reverse complement strand
ACTTTAACATTTGTTAAAATGGTCACCTTAAGCCTTAAAATAAGTACCTTAACCCTTAAAATGGGCACCTTTTGTCAAGAAAAGGTCGTCGTACGCGTACGACGGTCGTACGCAAGACTTACTCTTGTAGTTATATTATGGAGTATAATATTGGGAGGTCCAATTTTAATGGTGACATCGCATTATTTAAGTTGTTTCATAATATGAGGCAGCCTCACCCTAAAATTACTCATATATATTGATTGATATTGATTATTGATAATTTCTTCTAAATATAACTAATAAGGAAACTACGAAGTAGAATAAATTAGGACGAAAAATAAAAACAGAATAATTATTGTGGTGAACACTGATGTAGACAAAATTAAATGCATAAATGCCTAAAACCAAAAAAATTACATCAAAGCACATAAATATTATACTCAATTGATCAAAATTGGAAGACAGTAGGCTCTAATTTTTTCTGTTTTACGTATATCAGTAGAACCCGTTAATGCTTTTCGACAAAAGAACCTGTTATACTTGAATTTCTTTAAAAGCAGTCCTGCTTGCTTCTTCAAAATTGGGAGTTGCTGATAAAAGCAACCATACATCTTGTACTTTGAAACAATCTATCGACGCGCTGCCAAACCGAAGTTTGAGTTTCCAACAGCTTCTTTGCCTTTTCTTGCAGTCCCGACTGACGCCTCACTGTTTCTCCATGAATCTGTGACAGCCAACAACTAAGCTCATTAAATCACCTTGACTTATACAGAGATGTATATAAGAAACGCCATAGATAACGCACTCTTGTCAAGAGCATAGCATTAACACCTCCAGGGATTGTCAATCTTAGGTTTACTATAACAGATCACTTGGTCCGATTCTCTGAATTCTTATAATTTGATTTAAAAATTCCCTCACATAACATGGAAAGTGAAGGAATCATACTTTTGAGCAAGCCAAGAAATTTTTTTTAGTCCGGTATAGATTTAATCCCGAGAAACTAAAGCAAAATAATCCGTAAGTGTACTCCTTAGTGATTTCGGTCTCGCTCACTTCTTCCTCGCCTCTTTTCACAAAACATTATCCATACACTGGTTTGCGAAATACTAGGTAAAAATTATGTGGTTTGGCAAAAATTTAAAAAAAAAAAAAAAATGGTGACCTTTTGCTCAAATTTTGGTGAGGGAAGTGCCGAATATACTTGCAACAGAAAAGAGGCATGGGATAAACTGACCTTTAGAAATAGTCTGAGAAGGGCCTGTATGAACTCGAAATTATTTTTGCAAGAAGTTTCATGGATAAAATAATCCACTAGCATTTCTAGAGCAGTCAACTCTGGCATTTTACTGGCCTCTATTGAGCCCTCATCATCATCGTCATCTATTATTTGTAGCATCTGGAGCTCCATATCCAACGATGAAGGAGATAAACCTTTAATATAATCGGTGAATGCTGGAACTGCGAAATATGAAGAAATATCATCTCCAGTCCAAACTCAAAGCGGTCAATCAGAGTCACATAAAATGATCACACACACACACACAGCCAATTGACCAAACTACCCCTATTATTACTCATTTTTGGTGATTGTGACACAAAAGTCATGGGCCATACATGAGGGTATTTTGATAATTCAATATATGAAAAGACAATATACCCCATTTATTTGCACTTCCTTAATATTTTTGCAAAAAACAAACGTAAGCAATCCAATGCAATGGAGGAAGTATAAGATTTCTTTTAAAGAACTTTTTGTTTTACAAACTGTCCTTAATTATAGTTCTTGCCAACTCCTTTTTTACCCGCCACTACCTTCGTACGAAGTATACTTTAAACAAAAGGGGTAGTGGCTTCCCAATCTAGCAGTCAAGAATCACACATATTTGGCATATATTACTAACAATTTTTAGAGCTGTGTAACTGTCCCTTTTTATGGTGGTCATACAATCATATTTGTGATATTATTCCTGAGCCTCTACGATAAGAAGGAAAAAGATACGGAATAAGCTTTATTTTCAAATAAACACGACATAATTAAAATATTTTGTACTCAGTTACAATATTGTTCTATCTCTAAATTAAGAAAGTGCAAGCTTTATTTTCCCGTAAAGAATACATAAACTTACAGTTCTTTGATTCTGCTGCAGATTTAAGCACTTGCACAAAAGGCGATGCAGGTAAGCCATTAGTCTGATCTGAATGAAGTTCAATATCTCTCCCATTTAACTCTTCGTCTGCCATATCAGCAGGTCTAAACATAATGTCTCCTGAAAGCGATGGCATTGAGGTTAAAAAGAACGGTACTTTTCAGGCTTTTTCGGAGGTTCAATGGGCTTATTTCGATCCTGCAAATTTGCAAATATGTATCAATACGCTGTTAAATATATTATGTGATGTATATAGCAAGACAGTCTGAGACAAGAATAATTTATCAGCAAAAACAGACTATACAAAAGATAGAAAAGCAAGAACCTTAATGATATCCAAATTGATCAAGCTTTGCCACTGACTTTTCGGCAAGAGTGAGAGGGCAACCAAGTCGGGTATTTTCTGGTCAAATTTAGGTTTTGCAGCCGTCTCTTCGACATGGATGTCATCAGCATTGCTTTCCTCAATACTTGTAGCTTCACCGTTCTCAGATGGACTTGTAGATGGCAAATTCACGCGCACAACATTTTTCCCACTTGCATAAGAATCGATAGAGGTTGAACCAGTATACATTGCCTGGTTAGCCCTATAAAAGAAATGAAAAGGTCAGCGCAAACTTGACGTACCAGCTACATGACGTAGCAACTAGGCATTCCAACCAAAGATTAAAAATGTCATCCTTCCTCACAAACTTTATTCTTGGTCCTTGGACAAACAGATTTTGTTTGAATTACAGTTACGGAAACAATTGTATCATCTTACCATAGATAAACCCCATTCTGGTCAACATGGGTGGTAGCTAAAACATCCATGTTGGGTGAAAGTGACAGTGCAGTGATAGCCACGTCAACCTGGAGGGCATCTATCTGCCTAGCCAAAATAACATCCCAGATTCTAAGCGTTCCATCCATGCTTGAAGACAGAAGCCACTTCCCATCTTCACTGAAACACATATCAGTTATGCGATCTACGTGGCCTTCAAATTTACGAACCATCCTAAGTGCCACAACATCATATACACGGATGACTAAATCGTCTGCTACAGTAGCCAACAAACCTGAAATACGCGGCGGTAAAAAATCACATTAATAATCTAAAATTAAGTAAACAAGAAACACAATTACTGCAGATATCACAATGTAGTAAATACCAGTGAACTTACCATTGGGCCTATGGCATACAATCTTAACCAGAGTACACCCTACTTCCCATCTTGACTTTAGAACACGTCGCCTGAAGTCCCATACCTACAGCACATACTTTCGACTTAGGACAACTACGTATCCTATAATATGGACTGAAGATTGTAGATCACAGCTGATTAAACACTCTTTATTACACTACACAAGGAAAAAAATGATAGATGACTGAAAACTGTCGCAGGAAAGTTGCTAAACAACCTAGCTGACGCTGCAGCAGCAGTAACCCCAACATGACCTTCAAAACTTAGGACAACTACGTATCCTATAATATGGACTGAAGATTGTAGAGCATAGCTGATTAAACACTCTTTATTACACTACACAAGGAAAAAAGAAAATGATAGATGACTGAAAACTGTCACAGGAAAGTTGCTAAACAACCTAGCTGACGCTGCAGCAGCAGTAACCCCAACATGACCAAAAAAACTATAGCATATGTTCATAAAATAGAAAAAATATTTGGTTAAAACTCAGAAAGGTTCAGAAGACAGAGAGACACAACTTCATCCCATAAGAGCAACATTCCACCATAAGAAAAATGAGAAAGCAGATGGCGGTTAACAGAAAACATATCATATGGAGCGCAAGTCTCTATCATTCAGAAAGAGGAACAAAAAACTATATAGACCTTTATATCACCACGGTATCCTGCACTTATCATCAGGGAATTTGTTGAGTCGCATGACACTCCAATTACTTCTCCATCGTGGGCACAACTACTTTTTTCTGACTTATCCACGTAACTTCCTCGGCTTAATCCAGATTGAAGATTCAAACGCTCAATCCAACCCCCAGCTGTCCCCAGAACAGCAAAATTTCCACATGTGCTGATACTGCAGGCCTGCAGAACCGTAATTAAATCACCTTGATTTTCACTAAAGAAAAATGTTAACTGAAGGTAAGCAAAAGAAAGCTGAGGTACGGCCCGAAAAATAAAGAAATCTCAAAGCATGTACAAAAGCTCCGCTAAAACATAAATTCTTGTATGTGACCAGCTTAATAGTCATATATCCTATGAGCAATAACAAATATCCGCGAGCATTCGAGTGGATCTCACGGCTAGATGGTCTTACACTCTTACACAAAATAAACCACTGCAAAATTCATCATCCAATGGAAAAACAATGACCAGCACAATAGCCTGGAATGTATTTCCCCATCACCATCTTCAAATAAAGCATTTTCAATCAAGAGATTTAGTCAATTTAGCATAATGAAAAATTAGAATCATGAGCAGGCCTTTTCTATATTTTTCCCAAAATCCCTATAAATTTTTATGACCAGACGTAGTTGATTGCAAAGTTTTTATTTATTTACTTTGTGTAAAATTGATAACTTTCACAAAGGTTATGAAATCTTAAGCAAAGACAGAAACAATATGCGCAACTTCTTTTACCTTAACTGGAGTCGGACTTTCTTCAGATGGCTTCAATATGTGCTCACCAAGCACAAAATTTTGGAGCCTCCACACATAAGCCTGAGCAGTATCCACGTGACAAGTAACTACGTTGCACCAATCACGCTCCCTAATTTCAGCTAAAAAAGGGTTTGGCAATATGAAGTAATCAGAAACATTGGTACTCATAAAAGAGTTTTTGTGTGCAGAAAGGGTTTGGCAATATGAAGTAAAATCAGAAACATTGGTACTCATAAAAGAGTTTTTGTGTGCAGAAAGGATGCTACAACTCTAGCAATGAAGTCTTAATAATGTAATTCAGTTTAGCAGACATGAAAACTGTAATTGGGGTGGAAACCAAAGGAAAAATGGGGAGAATGAAAAACAAGATGGTAAACTGGTAATCAAACGCAACTGTGACAGTAAGTAAAGGAAAAGACACGAAAAATAAAGAGAACTTTTGCATGAGAACTGCAAAGATATTTACGAGGGAGAAAAATGTGTAAACAAAAACCAATAAAAAAAACTACAAAACATTGAAAAGAAAAAAAAATAAAATACTCCCACTGAGTTGGAGTTGCTCCGTTTTACTTTGGACACAGATTAAGAGAGGCAACATATTGACTTTTATACCCTTACAATACTTATCCACACAATGTCCACACCCACCTTCTACACACCTATCACCATCTTCAAACACCACACCAAACTCCACTATGGCTGGCGTCATTTTCTTGTGTAGGCAGGGAATGATGTATCAGGTGGAGGGGAGCAAGACCCGGCGTAATTTTCTGTGCTCGGTGTTATGTTGTGGTGGCGTGAAGCGGAAAGTGTGTGGTGGGGGCTTATATGTGTTGTGGTGGGCAGCTAGGTTGGTTTTAGTCAGGTGGTGATGTTTGCGAGGGGTTGTGAGAGATAATGTGGTATCATGTAGGGGTGTTTTAGTCTTGTTAGTTGTTACATGCAAAAGGATCACCAAATAAGGAAATAGGGAATAAATGGCTACTCAACTAAACAAGAAAATAGAGAACATAACTCTGTAAAAGGGGGCAAGATTTTCAAAACGAACCGAATAAGACAAAATAAAGTAAAACGCTATCACCCTTCTCTCCACACGATCCTCTCCAGCACCATATATTCTACAATCCATGATATACCGTATTCCTTTAATACACCTTTACTCATGGCATGAAATCTGGGCTGCAACCTATCATCTTGACGAAGTAACTAAAGTTGTGATGGTTTCCGAGACAATCTTCAGGGCGGTACCAAACACATTCATCTTTTAATCCATGAGTCGGTATGTCAACTCTACCCAATAAAATCCTATATTTTTTCTGGCTTTCAAGCCTTTAAATTGGTGCATCACTTTGGTCTCTAGCTTGGCCAAAAAATCCTAAGTGATTCTCCCATCGTCTTATCTTTGTTGTAGTATGCTTGGCAACATAAACTTTTTTCTATATTAGTCATTCCACAATTGTTCATTTTCTTTTATGGTCAAGTGGCCACCCATCCACCATAGGACACAAATTGATGATATACATTGCTTCATTTCCAATATCTAATGTCACATATCAGTGCATAAACTGTCTCTAACTACCGGTGATAGTTACATCGTGGCATTTTATATCGTACTAATCATGCCCATCAGTTATTTATTATAATTTAAAATAAAATGACACTAATTGTGAATAAAATATCGGGTAATGATTATGTTCCAAGCATTCATAATAAAAATGTTGCCCACAAAGAATAGAGCTAAAAGTTATTTTGGAGCTGTGTCTAAAGCTACAAAAGAACAGCATAATGAAGTATCATAATGCTCCATCAAGAGATTCAAGACAAGCATGTGGTTATCCTAGTTCATGAGTCCTCATTCCATGAAATCATCTTTTGCCAAATGACGTCTACATGAGCAAAATGATTTTTTTACAAATGGAGTAATTTTTGGCTCTCATAGTTGTGGAGCACTAAGAAGAGTTTGACTCATGCATGTATTTTGAGGGGATGAGAGTGAAGACCTTACCACAATCAAATGCCACAACAGGCTTCAATTTTATCTCTTCCTCCTAGGAAATGACAAAGAGAGAACAAAATGTAAGAAGCCAATACATAGATCAGTCTATAGTTATACAACCAATGAATCAGCAACAAGAAACAATTTTAATGAAATTGATAGATGGTGGCTTCCTGAAAACGTTAGAAAAAGCCAATCAAATATTATATAACAATTCTTTAAGCTTTTACAGCATTGTGAAAACTCGGTACAAACTGAAAAAATGCATAAAGCAATTCAAGAGTCAAAAAGAAACAAGTACCCCAAGGAAATCACCCGACGATCGAATGTTTAAACCTAAATTAAAAAAATGAGGTAACGTAATATTAAAACAAGCAAGACTTTTCAGAAAAGAATTGTCACTCGTAATCATTTTCAAGAAAAGATTTTTATCAGACACAAACTTCTCATCACAGCTCACCAACATGGGTTTTTGACTTTTTGCCTTAGAATTCTACTCTGTATAGGTTCAGTTGAAAACAACACGTGTACTAGCTTAGAGTACCAGGGCAGTCTTTGGTTCCTAAATGTACAAGACCTAACCTACCCTTCTTAATCTTGCACATTTTCTCTTACCAAGCTAGGTGTTCTCACGATCGTGCCCTATAAACTGACAAAAGAAATCATTTGTGAATAATAATAAAGTGCAACTTAAGAAAGCATGAATACGTATAGAAGATTAAAAAATCAGCATGCAAGCTCACCCTTGGCAGCTTTAAATCAGAGTTTGCAGCAGCAGAAAAGTGTAAAAAAGCATCCAAAAGGAATGATACATTATCGATACAAACCAACCCAATTTTTTGGCCCCTTTACCCAAGCTCTGTCAGTGCTAAGGGAACAGAATATGATATTAACTAACAAATACTTCACTCTAATAATGTTCCACTAGGCAAGCAGTATATCCTCTACAATCAACTAAAACAGTGAACCTGAAATAAAGAAGGCCATTATGTTCTTGTAAATAAAAGTGGTTTACAGGAAAATTTTATAACATCGATGGCCTAGATCCTCAGCATAAAACCATAGTACAGAAAAGTAGCGACTCACAGCAAAATTGACTACAGTTAATTGAATATATACCTTCACTTTCAACTTCTTGGCTCTTCTTGACACATGGCGTTGCGAAAGCTCCCTACTTTGTTGATCCTGAAATAGAAAACGGCAGCAAGAAATTAAAATCATTAAATTAAATGAACAACCAGCAGCTACTTCAGTGTCACTAAGAGTGCAATTAACATCAGCTATATGACCGTAGTCTGTAGGATGTTCGGTATGAACAAGGCGGATTTGTGGTGGGGAGGGGTAAAACATCAATCATTCAATCGTACAACCATCATATGATAAAGCACTAAGACGACTGTCCTTCAGGGACATCAGCTGAAACAGTATATTGGTATTAAACTTGAATCAAAGCTAGAAGAACTTAAGGTTGTTCTCGACTGCAAACAAAAATTTAGATTATAGGGTCAAAGTGTCAAACGCAACAGCCAGCAAGTGATATACAATCACCTTTAACCCGTAAACTTGAATATCATTCAGGTCTACATGTACAAGAGAAAAACAATGTCAAAGTAAAAAGTTGACAAGGCAGCAATGCGCTTAGAAAAATATTGGAGTTCCTGACATTGGAAAAAGCAGAATGGTACTGCACATTGTACAAGATAAATCAGTTCTCAAAATAATCATCGGCCCCATCTATTGAAAATTGTAACACACCATATCATGAGTACATTCCACAACGGAAATTAAGCAACAAACTGAAAAAGGTGAAGTGAACCTGAACTACAGAGAAAAGCCTAAAAGCACGGTCATGGCCAGCAGACAAGATATGCCTTCCATTTGCATAAAATCTGCAAAAAATTGGAAATTGAAAGAAAAGGCACGGAGTTATGTTGAAATAACATCAAATGTATTGAATATGGTAAAAGATTAATCAAGATTTTCAAACAGAATGTCCTTCAAATGTCACAACACCGCATCCATAGAGTGTACACAATAATTTAATTACAACACAGGTGGGTACCAGCATACTAATTACCTATCTAATCATGCTCAAAGATGTTATAACAACCTCATTACAGCTCATGTTCCTCTAATCCCACCCTTAATAAATTAAACTTGCCATGAAGTCCTACAAAGTAAAGGTGGATGGTGACTTAAAGACACTTGCAATTAGCACAATAGATTAAAAAATCAACAAGTAGTAAGTGTATGAATATCCGGGAAGTTTCCAACAAATCCAAAGATGTTTTCTGGTTTCGAGGGACGGAAGTGAGGTAGAAATGCAAGGATCGAACGCCGTGTCAAATGCAAAGCTTCACAGAAAAGTAAACTACCTTATACACATTGGAGGAGCACTATGACCACTTCGAAAGCGCAAAAGACGAGGATCCCCGTCACTTGTGTCGAATATCCACATCTAGCACAAGAGAAAAAAATAAGATTGAACTTAAGAAAACAAGCAACTTTAACTTGTAGATAATGTCATTGGACGCGAAAAAAAAAATTAAAAAATAAGAAAATAGATTAACGATGAAATTGCACATGTAAAGGCTGTTTAAACTAAAAACGAATTGTATTACTTTTATGGAGTTGTCAGCAGACGAACTCATCAGCACAGGCTCGTTTGCAAAGAAGTGAAGCGAAACAATTGAGTTGTCATGAGCCTCTTTGATGACTGATTGGAGCCTTTTTTTCTCGAGATTCCATATACTAATAACCCCCGATGTCCCTCCAGATGCTAACAAAGGCTGTCCATCTGAAACATACAAATTGAAGAGATTATTGGCATTGGAAAAGGATAAAATCAATCAAGAACAACCATAACTTACATTTGATGTTAGAAAAATAACTAAACCTCCAAAATGGAAAATCTTATCCTAGTCGATTAGCTTAAAACCATTGACCAATTTTTCCTCTCGTCGCGGAGGTTCCTGTATGACGATATGAAGGATGGTTTCATACAGGATGTGGCAAGTCCCTAGAAGTTTCCATAATTGCTAACACCTAGTGCAACTTTTTTTTCAATTGATTGGCTTGGACTCAAGGGCAAGGGATCACAAACTTAAACCCAATGTAGTGCCTTAGGAGATGACAAAGATGCTCAATTAAGCTACCCTTTCGCACTTGTTCTACCATGACAGAGATGCCTGATTGGGCTCGCCTTGGCTCCTCGTGCCCCTACTATAACTATGACAACAAAATTTATGCTCATCTTTGTGTCTCAAGTGCCACCACATATCGTATTATAATGAATACTCTGTATAATTTTTCTAAACTATGAAAAGAGAAGGTAAACTCGATAAATTACACAATGACACGGGTCCTTCGAACTTGTAGTACCATGATATAACTAAAACCTTGCCAATCACCATTAGTCTCCATACAGATGAAAATCCTAAATTCAAGATTGAACTCACAGGTTTTTTTTAACCACATTCTAGTAAAACTAACCAAGTAATGTAATGTTCATACCTGTGCTGAAAGATAATGCGGTCACAGCACCTCGTGTAGAATGGGTAAATGTGACTACCTCCTCGTCAAAACGTAGATTATGAACATGAATCTTCCCATCAGCGCAACCCAAAGCAACAACATCCAATGCTGGCGATGATACGCAGCAAGAAATTGGTGAGTTCCATCCTTTAAAATCATATAGAATTTTCTTTGTATTAACATTCCAAAGCTGAAAATTGCCTTCTTGGCTTCCAAGGATGACCTGACAGAGCAGACAATGATAAGTACCACAAGTGCAAATGGTAGATAAAATTATTTCCATATTCTGCCTCTCGAGGTTCATCAAGACAACATTAAAATAATTGAGTGATCAGACCAAATCAATATCCATCTTCCGAGGACAATTGGCAAGAATTATATTGATCTAAAAAAACACATAGACGATAAAGTAACAAGTCTCCTCACCTTATTCAAATAAGTGTCTGGATGCATAATACAAGTAGGAGTAAATTTGCCATCAAGAACAATGTGGCTAATTGGCTCTAAATGTTGATCAATCCCTTTAAAAGCCCATATGAACAAATGACCGTCAACATCAACACTTAAAATGTTATCGCCAAACAAATACAGAAAATTGACTTTTGCATCATGAGCACTCCAAGTCGCCACCTGTTCATACATTAAATAAAATAAAATCACATATTCCACCAGAAGTGACCATTAGCAATAAGAACGGTAGCTGCTAAGTACGAACAACTAAGTAACAAAAACAATTGTCAGAACAATCATGTTAATAGGTTTTAGAAAGTATACCAACAGAGAGGTTTCTACTTGGCACAAAAAGTCTCATTGAACAGAATAGCTGAAACATATCCTAAAAAGACATCTAAGTATTCTCGAACTCCCATATTGTTAGCAGTTAGCATAGACAATGTTTCTTCTTGCCAACATCAAGTTTATAGCTTTGATCTTATGTACGTTCCTAGACAATAAGATACAAAACCAATAAACCTACACGGGTGCAGCACATATAACGCGACAGCCGACAGAGGTAACCGATAGTGATTAGCACTTTATAGTCAAAACTCAGAGGAGAAAGCTGCTGTAGAAACTTTAAAGTGACTAAAGTCATCATCACGTGACAAAAAGAAACATAATGTTGATTATAGAAACGAATCTGATATTACACAGGTGACAAACCAAAAAGTTTGTTGCAAAATCAACAAAACAGACCGGCCTAAATATTAGATATGCAGCTGGTATGAACAAAATCGATCTAAGGTTTGTTAAATCTAATACACTGACGTAATAACAATCAGGAAGGAATTGCAGGAAAGATGAAACTGTTGAAAAGTCTTTAAGTTACAGACCTGATGTGCACGCTTGAACACTCCGATTTTGCTACCATATGCAGCAAAAGTATAATCACGAAAAGAAGCAAGAGCCCTAATCTTTTTTGGAAGTTGAGGACCTTCATATACAGAATTGATCAAAAGGTCGATACAAAAATGCAAACAAAGCCTAAAAATTCCAAAAACATGTAGGCTATAATGGAATTCCTAATGACCCAGCCAATATGACATCACAAATAAAATTTACTCTAAATATGTATATAGACACCAGGAATTATGATAAGTGATAACTTTCATAGTTCATAATTCATATACCAAATTGATTAAAAAGTTGATAGATGACACATGTAGTGTAAAGTTATGGTCCATGAAACCATGTCCCGGGTGTTATTTTCCAAAAGAAGAACCATCGGTAAGACGGTTGTAATTCGTATGCATGGGAACACTTCTAGAAAAACTGATAATCCGCAACTCCTTTATCAATTTGGACATGGGGTGGGTGAGGGGGATGATGAGTCATTCAAAGCCAACACTTAAGTTCAAAAGCACACGTCATACTAAGGCAACGAATTCCTTAGGCAAAAGATGAAAGATGAGGATGATGAGACAAAGAGAACAGCATAACGAAAGCACTTAGACGAAAAAAATAGCATAGCAATGTGGAATCCTTGTTGCACCTCATACAAAATGCACACCAAAGACAAACCAGTACATTTTTGCTACCGTCTCAGTGTCTCACTATGCCTCGAGCTTTGGGCCAGCTTATTCAGACTTAGAGCTACCTCTCATAAATTTCAAATAAAAATATCCTTCCAAACTCCTAGCAGACATTTTAACACGAGAAAAAAAAAATTAAAAAAAAAAAAAAAAAAAAAAAAAAAGCTCCTTGCAGACTAAGTGACTAACTCATATTAAATTGAAATTCAGCAAATACAAATCACCTATTTGTAGGCAAAGTACTTTCGTGATAATATCCATATTTTGAAATCCAATACCCATAAATAGTTTGAAGGACATAGCCATACCAACAACTATAACTATCAACAATTTCCCTTTACCTCCTATGGATTGAGAAATCCGAAAGAAAATGGAGTGGACACAAGGAGAGATCGCTTCTTCTTTGTTCGGATAGTAAGTCAAGTTGGGGCAAAAAGCCATGTCTAAACCACAATTTGCATCGATAATTCACTATTCTTGTCCATATACTTGCAAGCATAACACAAGCCTCCAAGGAACAATATACTTAAATCCAACAGTAACAATATAAAAAGTATTACTTCATCTCTTTTAGTCATTTGTTTACCTTTCTATTTCGGAAATGAGTCTAAACCGTCCTCTTTCCCAACATACAATTATGATTTGATTATGCTATGACCCAAATTATTAGTCCAAACCGACATCTTCCCCCCTTATGGATTTTTTTGGGATCAAATTATAGTTTTATGCAAAGATAACAATTGATTACATCAGTTCTTATAAATAGAAAGGGAAACAAATGACGGAAAGCGAGAGAGTAGCTCCTACTCGACAGACAAGAACCACAAACAACCCGTCATCTATAACACAATCTCCACCCCAAAGACACCGACTTTTTACCTTCACTAACCACATATTCCTACTCACAACCCAAAAATTAATCGTCGAATAAAAAAAAAACAAGGAAAGAAACTGAACGTACCCACAAGCACCAAATTAAGCTTAGCACACTGCAAACAAAAACACAGAAAAATATCAGAAATTCATCAAAACAGTAGGCCTCACGTGAGACCGTCTCACCATGAGGCGTATGATAAATAAATAAATAAATAAATAAATAAATAAATAAATAAATAAATAAATAAATAAATAAGAAACTCATTTTAAAAAAGAAAATCAACTATCTAGGCCTATCAGTAAATTTATTGTGAGACCGTCTCACTTGGAAATTTGTTTTCACCAAAAGGGTATACTTCAATACATAAAATAAAACAAAAAGAAAAATAAAAAGGTGGAAAAAAGAATACGTTGTAGATTTGCCAAGCATGGCCAACAGAAACAGTGACGAAGGATTCGGTGCCGAGACGTTGAACGGAGAATGGTACAGAGGTTGTGATGTATCCAATTGCTCTGAATGCTTCGAATATTCCCATTTTTTTAATTAGGGTTTTGTGAATTAAGTTTTTTGAGTTGAGAGGAAGACAAGAAATTGAAAGGGGGATTTTTTGTTAGGGTTTTAGGGGGGGGGGGTGTTTAGTCAATGGAACCGTAAGCAAGAAAAACAGCAAATTTTTTTATACACCCCCAAACCCCACCCCCAAATTTAGAGGTGGCAATCGGGGTCAATCGGGTCGGGTTGGGGTCGGGTCTGATCGGGTTGAGTTATTATCGGGTCATGATAATTTTGGGTCGGGTTTGGGTCGCTTTCGGGTCGGGTTAATCGGGTCAATTCATAGCTCGGGTCGGTTTCGGGTTGCTTTCGGGTCGAGTCATTCAAGTAGATTTATCGGGTTGGGTTGGGTACGGGTCGATTTTGGGTTGAATCGGGTCATTATCAGGTCGGTTCATTTCGATAAATTTGTCAAGTCGGGTCGAGTTTGGGTGGATCGAATCATTCTCGGGTCGGATTATTCC
>JAUEKU010036211.1:0-14206 GCA_032274805.1 Gypsophila paniculata | reverse complement strand
AAATATAGCAATTCTAAATAACTAACACAACTCGTAAGAACAAAATATGAAATTAAAGTCACTATTTATGAAAAATATGTCCACGGTGGATGAGGTTCCACTTTGTCGACCCGAATTTAACCCGATTACAACTCGACCCGTTTTCAACCCGAGCCCGATTGACCCGAAAAATTCATTTGATTAACCCGATTCGGACCCGACCCGAAACCGACCCGAATAGAATGACGACCCGGTATAATCGATCCGACGACGACCCGAACCCGACCTAAACACGACCCGAATACAGTCATGACCCGATTTACCTGAACCCGATATGACCCGACCCAACCAAACCCGACCCGATTGACACCTCTACTTGTATATAAACTCCTTGTACCTCACATGTTATTCATATAAGCAATATATAATTCTTCATTCATAAACTCTCTCCTTTATAGTTTATAATACTTTTAGTTAGGACTTTTTCAAGTAGATAGTACTTTGTAATGGGCTCAGCCCATTGAACATGAGGTTTTTTTGGGCCAACTCATGGGCTTTTTAGTCCTAATCACGGGTCAGCTTGGGTCCTATCACCTTTAAATTATCAATTAGACTACTTGATAGTAAATCGTTATTAGACCGTCGTCCTATATGGATCAAATATGCGTGCTCATATATGCATTTACTTCACCGTTATGTTTTCTTTCAGTAAGATGAGACATGTGATCAATACCAACGACAGAAGAGGGGATTCAAATAAAACATAGAATTTATTACCGATAATACCTCTGTTTCGACTTAATCGACTAGTTTAAGACGCTTTTGATTACCGAATATAATACTCCTAGACCCTCGAATGGAGAAAGAAAAACGATTAATCTGAATTTCTATATTATGTGTTCAACTAAACTGGAACAAAATTCATGCATATGACAAGGTATTTGGTGAGCCATGGACTCCAGAATCAGCCCAAAAGAAGCTAGCCCCGACAATGCAAGGATTTGCCCAGAACGCAAACCGTATCCAACAAGGAGTGGACACCGCAGTGATGAATGGGTTTAAACCAGATCTCGTGCCCGTCTACAAAGAGCTAGTATCCCAATTTGGCGTCTGCGACAGGTGGTTCGCGTCAATGCCGGCTTCCACACAACCAAATAGGTTGTTTGTACATTCAGCAACATCCCATGGTTTAACAAGTAATGACACCAAGAAGCTCATAGCCGGGATGCCCCAAAAGACCATATTCGATTCCTTGGACGAGGCGGGCCTTTCTTTCGGTATCTACTATCAGTACCCTCCTTCCACTCTCTTCTACAGGTGAATTCCTTAAACTGATCTCAGGTCATGTCGTAAGACTTTATCGGTGCCCTCTGAATCATACCTGAAATTCATATTCGCCTATAATTGACATTACATTTGTAAGAATGACAATAAATGGTAATTTCTCAAGGACCTTCATTCAGGCTTTAAGCATAAAACCTGTCCAAGGCTGACTCAACTTATTACACATTCTTCAAATTCTGCAACGAGACTGGTATTACATATGACGGTTCATTTGTGACTATAATGTGGCCAATATTCCTATAATGGTTACAATGATGGTAATAATTGTCACATTTTAGTCACAACTACCCCGTCATATGCATATGATGGCCTCATAGGAGAATCACTGCAAACCTGATCCCGACAACTCAACGCGACCCATATCACTAACATCCACTCTTTGCTCCCTTGGCATGCAGGAACCTGAGGAAACTGAAATACTGGAGTCATTTCCATGAATTCGGTCTGACATTCAAGCGTCACTGCAAAGAAGGGAAACTACCCAACTATGTAGTAATTGAACAAAGATGGTTCGATTTACTGAACATCCCAGGAAACGATGATCATCCTTCACATGATGTGTCTGTTGGTCAGAAATTCGTCAAGGAAGTATATGAAGCTCTGAGGTCAAGCCCTCAGTGGAATGAAATGTTGTTCTTAATCACTTACGATGAGCATGGCGGCTTCTTTGATCATGTTCCTACTCCTGTTGAGGGTGTTCCTAGCCCTGATGACATCGTCGGCCCTGAACCGTACTCTTTTAAGTTTGATCGCCTTGGTGTTAGGGTTCCAACAATGTTCATTTCTCCGTGGATCGAACCTCGAACAGGTACGCAGGTTTGAGTTTGTAGGACAAAGAACTCCAACAAATTATACTTTCAAAAATGTTTTCAAAAGTTTTCCCTGATGCAAAAACTCAAATTATCAAATAAGACGGTTCTGCGTGCATACAACAGTCTCATTATACTTTTAATGCCTCATTTGTGCTACAGTTATGTGATATGTAGAAGTAATAACAAAACCATTATGCGTTGTACAACAGTCTTACCAGAGACTAACTCGTGCAAAAATTGCAGTGCTACATAAAGCAACAGGACCATACCCAACATCTCAATATGAACACTCATCAATTCCTGCAACTGTCAAGAAGATCTTCAACCTCAAAGAGTTTTTAACTAAGCGTGATGCATGGGCTGGCACTTTCGAGGGTGTGCTCAATAGAACGACTCCCAGAACCGACTGCCCAGGTAAATTTCGACGTCCTCCTTTCAATCCATTCCACTGTATTTCTCGGAATATGTACATGTAACAGAGATTTTGAATAATAGTGAAAGTCAACAGAGCGAGTAGCGAGTACTCTTTATTCGATGGGTTCACTTACCAACTCTTGGTCAGATATTTAGCTCATAACTACGAGGTCACAGTATTGATTTTGGGTTCCTACAACGGATATTTTGACCTGTGATCCAAAATAATCCAAACCACACCTGGCCCATTTTGAACTGAAAATTAGGAAAGAAAAAAAAAACAGAGAGTATATGTATTTTTTTACCAATTTATCCTAATCTGGATTTCACACGAAGTAGATTCTATCCGTATTTTGATCCCACTCGTATACAGTCGGAACTTTTTTCGTTGGTAACTAACAAAATTCACATTTATGATGCAGTAACTCTACCAGAGCCAGTTAAACTAAGAGAGACATTACCACAGGAAGACAGGAAACTGTCTGATTTTCAGGCAGAGTTGGTGCAAATGGCAGCATGTTTAAAAGGAGACCATAAGAAGAAGGCCTACCCTGAAAAGCTAGTTGAGAACATGACCGTCAAAGAAGGGGCCGAGTATATGCAGCATGCTTGGAAGACGTTCTGCCATGAGTGCGACAAAGCCAGGAAGCGAGGAGCACATGGTGATACTGTTGTATCTGTCGATGATCGGGCATCGATTGTGAGCAAAGTTTTCTCTTGCTTGGCTTGTAACAACTGAACAGTTCTTGGTCGAGACTCGAGAACGCTTTAATGACTTGGTGTTTATAGTATAGTTTTTGATCAAATACCCCAAAGATTAATCAAGATGTTCGACGTTGTACAGATGAAATTTGTGTCTGTATATGTATTACATCGTGACGGTGTGATGACTATTCTTTCATTTGGAGTCCGATACGAGGCAGTTAAGGACTCGTGTTCAAGCTGTATATGCATATACGTCATCAATATCAATATAATAATGCAATTACCATTTTAATTTGTTTATTTTCTCGTTTTACCTTGGACATGTTATTTTGTAAGACCCGCCGGTCACCCACATTCGTTCCGTAACGATTGTTCAAAAGCACATGAGGACACTCTAGATAATTGAAGGGAGGATGTCGGAGGGATTTTAATTTGCCTTGTGCCGGAAAATATGGACCCCTCCAATTTTTGTCCAAACCAACTTACCATCCGAAAACGTAGTGAGAGAAATATTAGTCTTCTTTCATCCTGGCAAAAGGTTGATGTTAACTCTGTCCCACTAGATCTGTCCTACCCATATTTTCATCACTCGGGCAACCGAAGCTGTTCCCAGAAGAACAACATTCCGACATTTCACCAGACGGAAGGCCTATGCAATGCGATTGGAAAATTCTACTTCGAATACATTCTAAATAGTGGGTTGATGTTAACTCAGTCCTACAGTAGACCAATCCTACCCATATTTCCGGTCACTCGGGTAATATGTGCTGTTTACAAAACGTCATTCTGACATTTCATCGGACGGATTTGAACTCGAACCTAAGTGATTGAAAATTTTCTACTTCGAATACATTTTAAAAAGAGAGAAGCTAGTGATACACAAACAATAATGAACTAAAAATCAAATGAGGGAAAGAGCTACATGCTTTTTTTAATCTTCCATATATAAATAAAGTATTACAGCAGCAAGAAATAACTTTTAGCATAGCTTTCTACCTCCTTTAAAATAACGAAAAATTGAAAAAATGTTGACCGACAAAATGAAGGGAAAATAATAATGGCAAAGTGAAAGCAAAAGACACAGCTCACAAACGGTGAGAAGAAACTGTCGTACCGACACTGATAGATCGCCTTGTCTCATGGATCTTAAGAAACCTCGCTACGAATAAAAACCAAGACAGTTAAATAACATAATTGCCGCCACGAACGTAATCTATGATTTGGGCCGGATCTGTATAGTACTATATTATAAATATATAATATTAATATATTTAATTAAAAGAACGGAAATTATTATTGTATGCAGGTCGAGAAACAAAATGGTACCAATTCAAGGTTGTTGTTGAGCATCCATGTAGCCAGCATCGACGAGGACCTTCTCTCTTTTAGCAAGCTCGATGTCCTCATCGACCATCATCTTGACCAGTTGCTGAAACCCGACCTTGGGCGTCCACCCCAGCACTTTCTTAGCCTTGCTGGCGTCACCCTTGAGATTGTCGACCTCAGCTGGCCTAAAGTACCTCTTGTCGATGACCACGTGGTCACGCCAGTTCAGGCCCACATAGCCAAATGCCGCCTCCAAGAACTCCTCGACAGTGTGAGAGTCCTCGGTGGCCACCACATAGTCGTCGGGCTTGTCCTGCTGAAGCATCAGCCACATGGCCTCGACATAGTCCCCAGCGAAACCCCAGTCCCTCGACGCCTTTATGTTGCCGAGGAAGAGTTTGCTCTGAAGCCCGATCTTGATCCTACCGACAGCCCTGGTGATCTTCCGGGTCACAAAGTTCTCTCCTCTTCTTGGCGACTCGTGATTGAACAGAATGCCGTTGCACGCAAATATGCCTGCCATCAGAACGTTGATCAGAGTTTTTTACATGCCATTTTGTGACAGTTGCAAGATCGACGAAACCTAACAAACTATAGTCAACGACTCTATTACACGAAAACGACCAGAAACACCACCAACAACGGCAAGATCACAACTTCAAACTCCAAAACGAGCCAATTACGCTAAAATCTACTAACATTTCGACCCCCACCAGCCTCAGGCACAATGAAACCGTAGATCACTCAAACAAAATCACCACATCACCAAAATATCACGGCTTTCACACAGAAATCAATGAAACAACAGCGAGATCATTCGTAAATAACTCCACAACCAACTAACCAAGCAATTATCCTCAGATCCACCCGAAACAAAATGATCACAAAGTTCACAATTTATTATATTAATTAGAACAATAAATGTCTGAAGCAACCAGTTACATTAAACTCAAAAACAATTCCCGAGTTGAGATCCTCTGTCAAAAGGAGAGATGAGTGGGACACAAAATGGAACAAAGGATCGACACTGACAATTCCCATTCTAATCTGAAACTGAGAACCAAAAATTCTTAAAATCAACCAACAATTGTTATCAATAGATCTACCACGGACGTCTCCTGTAGTACCGTCTCACACTAAACTAACGAGACAACAAATCCATAATTAAATCAACGCATTATAATTGCTAGATCAAACATTTAACGTCTCACATCACACTAAACAAACGTGATAACAAACCCATAATCAAATCAAATCAAATCAAATCACCTGGATCTACAAAAAAAAGAATAATAAGACCGTCTCATACAAGAATTAAAATAAAATGTAGAGACATACCATAAGACTCGCGGTAATTAACAGTAAACCAATGAGCAGCAACCTTGGCAACAGCATAAGGCGAGCGGGGATGAAAGGGAGTGGTCTCACATTGAGGGGGGGGAGTGGACCCAAACATCTCAGAAGAACCAGCTTGATAGTACTTAACATGAGTACGACCCGTCTCAGAAATGTGGGACCGGAGAGCCTCAAGAAGGCGCAAGGAGCCAGTAGAGACGACATCGGCGGTATAATCAGGGATTTCAAAGGACACGGCCACGTGAGACTGAGCAGCCAGGTTGTAGACTTCGTCTGGGGAGATGGAGTCGATCCAACGCCGCAGAGAAGACGCGTCCGTCAGGTCCGCGTAGTGGAGTTTCATTTGTGCTTTGGATATGTTATGTGGGTCTATATATATGTGGTTTAGTCGCTGTGTGTTGAAGTTTGACGACCGCCTTATTAGCCCGTGCACTGTGTACGATTTCGACAGGAGCAGTTCTGTTAGGTATGACCCGTCTTGCCCGGTTATGCCTGTTATTAGGGCCACCTTGTTTGGGGTGGTCGTGCTTGTGTGCTCGCCGTTATCGGTCGTGGTTGACATTTTTTTTGATTTGGGGAGGGGGGGTGTGGGGGAGGAGTGGAATTATGATTTCAGACTGAGTGTGGGGGAAAGGGAATATGGTGTTAATATAAGGAATGGTGACCAAATTTGGGAGTATGGAGTAGTGCATTCCATCTTTTGTCCTAAAATAAATAAGAGAAATTGTTAGGTATATCGGAAAGATCATGTCATCGTTCTCTTTATCCAATAAGAAACTTTTATTTGTATTTTTTATTAGATTTTATATGAAAAACTAGACCCCATTAATAAACTCCAAGTATTCTCATTAGTTAGGGAGGACGGTAATATGCATGGTCCTCCCGATGCACCTTAGAATTTTTTAATAAATAAATGGGTTTTCTACGTGGTATTCTCGTATTTTTTCGAATTCTACGTGGTATTTTTGTTTTTCAAAAACCATCATGGTACCCCTCAACTTAGAAAAAGTTCCTAAAATATCCAAATTAGTGAAAATTGAGTTTTAAAAAAGGTAAATTTTGTAATGAAAGTATGCTTACTGTTGAAAAAGTGATATCTAAGTTAACAGTTTGACAAATAGTGCCAAAAAAATCAATGAAAAGTGCATAATATAAAACTTAAAAAAGGTAGATTTGAATAGTCAGGGTATATTTAAAAAGTTTTCATTAAGTATAGAGGCACGTTTTTGAAAAGCAAGGGTACCACGTAGAATTTGAAAAGACACGAGGGTATCACAAAGAAAATCGCATAAATAAATAAATTAATTAATTATAATGAGATGGTTGTACGTATATGATTTTTATATAGAAAAAGTACACGGGAAAAAAATTTTGAAGATTTATAGTCTATTGATAGTACTTCTCATATGATTGAAAAATTTTATGGTGTACGAGGAGGATTGTGTCAGTGTCCTCCATGATTAATCAAAACACTTAAATTTCACAGGTGAGGCCAAGTTTTTCATAGCAAATGTAATTAAAATTATAGATGAAGTTTCTCATTGGTTAAGGAGGACGATTGGCCATGAACTAATTGTTGGTTTTCATCAATCAAAGGTCCAAGTCGAGGTGGCTCTTGCATTTACGCAGAATATGTCCATGGATAATGGGAATAAAGTTGCTACGATAACACGAGTAATTTTTATATTTGATCTCGGTGGTCTAGATATGATTATTTGCAAGTTTTCTAAATTCTTATTTGAAACGGTCTTCTTGCGAGGGTATGGCAGTCTTCTTGCTCTCATTTACCAAGAGACATGTGATCCTTGAGGACAAGGATCTTTTGAAAGGGTCGGTAATGATACATGTCATATTTTGTAAGGGTAATTTAGTCATTTTAATGTATTTAGGTAGCTTATTCTCTAAGCTAACTTGCATATATTAATTATTAGCCTAAATGTAAGAGGCTAAATATTAGAAAATTGATCATTAACGAAAACTGACAAATTTTTCTCTTGAATTCCTCTTAGTCTTGCCCCCAAATTTCTCATTTAGAGGTAATCTCAAACAATTCTTCTATTATTTACTACGGACTAATTTAGATCATTAGTCTATCGATCATTTCGATCGAACAGCTAAAACTAATCATATCAAAAAGTTTACTGGGATCACAATGTGCAAAGTATTTTATAATCACAATAATCAGTTATAAATATATATCTATATGACGGTGAAGGAAGAGGGGTGTTATGATGTAAATGAGCGAGGAGCTTGTAGGATTGTGATCGGATCTAAACAGCAATGATTGGACCTTGGGAGTTAGTTTAGAGAAAGATCATGCAGACGTGCTAGTACGTCTCTTTGTCACAAATAACATGAACTAGATGTTGCATTGCTTCCCATAATCATAAGACTACCCATATTAGACATTCTTTGTAATGTTTTATTTTTCTTCTTTCTATCATGGGAATTATGAATCTATAATATAGTGACGATATTTGAATTAATGCTATTGTCATTTATGTAATTTGTGCTTAAATTAAATTAATACAAAAGTGCTTTTATATATGAGGACAAGTCTTAAAAAAGACCGTCTAACATGATAGACGGGTTTTTGATACATAAAATGTGACCACATTTTGATTGATCGTGACCATATTTAAGTATAATGTGGTCATTATTAAGATATATAAAAGTGAACACATTTTAATTAATAATAGTCACGATTAGTCTAAATGTGGCCACATTTTATGCATCATGACTATTGGCATTATATTATATGGAGTGGTCCAAACAAAGATAATTAATATGATTAAATAATTTATGAAATTTATATTCCCTGCATACATTGATTTATAATTAAACTAGTGTTGTGACCTGTGGTAATCGCGGGATTGTTTTAGGTGCTTGTTTTGTTGTTTGTTTTGGTTTTGATGTTTGGTTTGTTTCCTTTTGCTTTGGTCTGGTTTCATGTTGGTTATTTGTCTCTCTTTTTAGCAATTCACACAACTAACAATCTTGTATTCCTGAGCAATTTTTGCCAAACTTCCCTAATGAAGACGTAAGAAAGTTGAGAGTTAATCCCATTTAACCAATCCATCGTCTTTACCAGGGGCATGGCAACTGCAATCCTAGGAAGATCTAAGCTATTTCCAATGTGGACCTGTGAATTATGTCGGCAAAATCTGATAGCGTATCATTAAGAAAGAGACTTAGATCAACCACGTCTATGAATTTAACTTCTATGAATTTAATTACTTGGAGCGTTGATATTACCTAAAAACCATTACAAATGTCTTGTTGAATAAAGGCTAATCGGAAGTGAGATAGAATCGATAGTAGATCCATTTTCGTGAAACATACAGTAAACTAAAAAAAATATCATAAGAGAAGAAAGTGAAGTCTCTTTATCTTCAATCTTGTTTTTGGTTCCTTCTCAATCTTTCTCGTGCTTTATACGCTTTCCTTGTGTGTTTTTGTTTTCTTCGTCCTCCCCAACTTTCATTTCTGATTCCAACCTGCACATTTATCTGACGTTTAGTGTTTTGTTTTCGGGAACTTTTTATTTCTATTGTAATACTATTTTTATACTCACAACTTGGTTGTTTTTTTCCCTTTGCGTTGTATTGGTATTTCCTTTCCTTTGTCTGGTTCCTGCACATCGTTAAGCTTCTTTGGCTAAGTTGATTTTGCCTCTTTTTTTTTTTGGGTTAAATTGTGTTATCTAGTTTTGAAGCATACCTTATCTTGATTGTGTGTTGATTTTTTAATTTTTTTTTGGGATTAAGACGATTGTTAGTAAGTTGTACTTCTGAAAGGTTGTATGCGTAAGTCTTTGATGGAGTACTAACCTGTTGTGCGTCGCTTTTGTTCACGCCTTTGAATTCTGCATTTGTTGGCCCTGAGCATGGTTTGTGTCTCGTCTTTGCTGTACAAACAGGTGTTCTGTTCATGACGTCTGCCAAAACATAATATTGTAATTTATTTGTACCACGGACTATATGCATTTTGCAGTAATTACAAAACAGCAACATGACTTCATTCTTAGTTCACAATGACGATAAATTACTTGATTGGAAGTCACTGTTGAAATAGAAGTGTAATTCCACATTCTATTGCCGTGTTTCCGAATTTACACCAAAATGATCAACTCTAAAAGTGTACACCAAAATCACAAATTTACAATGTCAGCTATTAATTCATCACATCCCAAATAAAATGCCTTTACAAATTCCGATAAGAGGAATACTAACCCACAATATTGTGAATTTAATTATGATTGTCCATAAGTAATATTATCACATCAATATAAATGTTCAATTCTAAAACTGTAGACCAAAATCAGAAGTTTACAATGTCTGCTAATAATTCACCACCCCAGAGGTGAAATGCATTGAGAAATTCCGATAAAATACTTACCCACATATATTGTTGGTTTGGTCACGGTAGTCCATAATTAAGGCCTTGACCACCGTCTCAAGTGCATGTAATCAACGCAGCCCCCTATTTGAAGGTAAAACGTGTTCCCAAAAATTTCAGTTGCCAAAATATTGAATAATTTACGTTGGCTCACAAAATCAAATGATGAATAGACGACAATAAATGGAAGACGTTTATGGGAATATGAGTGTGGTATAGAAGTAGTTATTAGAGTGATTAACCAAATAAATGTACTTTATTTTTGTGGTGGGTCTCAGAAGCTGTTATGCTGTTATTAAATGACGCTATATACCTGTTTATGGTAAGCGGTTGGCCAAGAGCTCTAGTGTCGTCGTACGTACCTTTGCCACGATCATTAATTCAATACAGCTAAGCCGTCTTCATGTCCTGGTTGTTTCATTCTGTGCATTCACCAGCAGTTTTTGTGCAGTACGTTAGCATCTTAACGTTATCCATCTCGGGACTTGAACCGTGTATTGCCTTCAACTCATTTGACAATTTTCTTCTTGAAGCAATAATGCATCGTCTTACATGCCAATTGATCTTCGCTATATGTGGTTGATCCTTGCGTATTTTGGTTGAGATCCGAAGGAGTGAATGGTAAGTTTTATCAGTGAATAACGATGGGTCCACATATGTTCCATACATGGTAACTTTGCCCTTTCGATGAGCGATTATCCACCTTCGTCTGTTTCTATTTTTTTGGGACTCTATTTTCTGTTGCTGGGTCTTTCTTACAGGCAGTATACGCAAATCTATGCCCTCAACATCCGTGGGTTGTACAGTAATGACACATATATCTGCAAATAATAGTTCATAGCTCGTATTTAAAAATAGTCCAAGGTGCACACATTGCCAAATAATTAGGAAAAAATTAACATAAGTTCACCTTTTACGGTGTCTTGTTGTTCAGTAGAAGCTCCTAATGTTTGAATCTTGGAAGAATCGCTACATTCTCTGCCCTCAATGCAATTATCACAACTCCCCACATTTACACCTGTTAGAACAACATGTCACAGAACGTAGAGCTAAAGATGTTGAATAGAACTTGAAACGTGGCACATGACTCACATTCAAATAACAGGCAAGCAGCTGCATCTTCACCCGATGGCCCTATAGTGTTGTCAATTGATGTATCTGAAATTGACAGTGAATCAATTCCTTTGTGAACACGTTAATGTCACAAACACATATAACTACACAAATTAATTACGCCAAATAACATACCTGCATTTGATGGCGCATCGTCATAGTTCGATTTTGTTCGCTGAGATGTCACAGAGGCATCTTCATTTGGTGGTTGTATATTGGTGTCCGTCGATATTCCTGAGAATGGCAGCATTTCAAATTTGATTTGGACATTAACGTGTAAAAATAGGACATCAAAAACTTATTTAGGCCATATAACATACTGGTATTTGGCCCCTCATCATCGGAGTTAGATTCTATTCGTCGAGTTTTAATTGTACGGCTGCATTCACCTATATTCTGCTTCCTGGGTGATTGTTGTTCTCTAGTTTCTTTCTCGGGTCTTGAATATTGTATCGCCTTCAAATCATTCCATTTTTTCCTCCTAGAAGCAATTATGCATCGTCTTACATGCCGATTGATCTCGGATATATGAGGTTGTTCTTTGCGTGTTTTGCTTGAGATTCGAAGCAACGAAGTGTAAGTTGTCGCTGTGAACAATGACGAGTCCACATATGTACAATATAGGCACCTTTGCCTCTTCGATGAGTGATAATCCACCTTCTTCTGTATCTATTTTTTTGGGCATCTCTTCTACGTGTCCCTTCTAAGTTGTAACCATGACGCATTGGAAATGTGTCTTCCATAGATAGCTTACTCTTCTTTACAAAGCCATATGTAAAATAAAATTGTGACAGAACCCAAATGAACATAGAATTAAATTGGGATTACCAACAAATCGTGGCGTAGAATTTAATTGCGACAGTTAAGCTTTAAAATTAAGTCTACTTCGACACATAATTACGTAAGCCAACAAATGAATTCCTTTTGAGTTATACATAGATGACAAAGTATAGAAAACAGTCTACTAAAACGCATAGTTGCGCAACCCAAAAAATGAAATCCTTTTGGGTTGTAACAGCACTAAATCATTAAAATTCACCGCAACCTCACAAATCGAGCAATTTCAACGAAACACGTAGCATCGCTATCTCAGAAATCATCAACAAACAATCCGACTACACGATGATCAAACCTTTTCCAACAATCAAGCTGATATAAAAACACTCGATCCTTCATAATTCACTGCAAACTCTCAAATCATGCAATTTCGACGAAATGCTTAGCATCACCATCTCAAAAAAATAATCAACAATCAATTCGATATCCGACGACACAATAATCAAACGAATTACAAACACATTCAAGGTACGAACAATATCTACCGCAAATTCAACCTACAAACAATTTCCTTATTTTATCTAATTTAGTCATTCAACAGGAAGCACAAACACATTCAATGACGACCAAAACACGAATCCAAAATGCAATTCAAATAAAAAAGTTTGAGTCACATACTTGGAGCAGCGGGTTTAACGTATTTGTTACCGGTGCTGAATAAACCTCCAGAATAAGAGCAGTATTTGACGAAGGCAAATTATCACCGCGCGTGGTTCAATATCAATATTGGGATGCGAAACCAATCTCGAGCATAAGATGAGTATGACCGGACAGGTAAATATCACTGTGATTGTTTGGCCAATTTTTGATGTTGCAGCCAATGAAACCATATATAATTATAAGAACAGTTATTCATAGTGGCTAGAATTTTAGGAGATGGGAAAAAGAAGGGTGAGCAGGGAGGTAGAAGATGGAAAGTTGAGATGGTGTAATGAGGTTGTAGTAAATGCATGTCTGATGAGGGAATGAGGAATCCAATTCTAATTTAGTTGGGTACACGTGGCGTTTTAAGATGGCCAAAATGTTGTTTTTCCAGAATTTTAACACTCTTATGTGGCGTGGCAAATTTGCAAAGTAGCTGACTTGGAGGCTTTCTAATGATGGTTTCGTTTTAGTTAGCCTTTTAATATATTATATGATAATAACTGTATAATAAGATTCATAATTATTACTATTATCAGTGAATTACTTTTACAATTGAAAAAAATGTATATATTCTAACCATGTCGTCAAAATTCCTAGAACCGCCACTGGTTAATAATGGTTACATGCCTCGTACTCTCGTAGGCTTCTATGTAATTTACACAAGTAACACAACTAAAACAATCAAAATGTACTTCGTTTACATGGAAGCATACATTCTTGTATAAGACAATCTCGCCTATAAGAGTTTCATTATTTTCTTAATTTTACTTTTTTTTTCCTTATTTGTTTTTTAGTCTTGTTTTCAGTTAGCCTCAGGCTGCCTCACAAAAAAGACTTGCTGATGTGGAAGAAGAAAGTTTAATTTAAGATTTCTCACAAATTTTCATGTTTGACAGATTCACGATTAAAAATAAAAAAAAAATAAAATAAAATAAACAAATGACTGAATAAGAAATCTTTTGATCTAATGGTGCTCAAAACAAAGTTAATTAGCGTTTAAGGCGAGGTTAAGACTTATTTAGCCTTATAGGGTCCACGTAGGCTCAAAATTATCGAATCAAAGAACGCCATGTCGGGTGGCGTTTTGTATTTTCTTCAATTTTTTAAAAAAGTTTAAAATCTTTGAAAACGCCACGCGGGGTAGCGTTTTCACTTCAAAAAAAAAAAAAAAGTATAAAATGCCACGCGAGGTGGCGTTTTTTGTTGGGCGTGGCGTTTTTACTCAATCAGAAGCTTTCCAAACACCATTTGAAAAAAAAAAACTCAGCCAAAAACGC
>JAUEKU010036100.1:0-14206 GCA_032274805.1 Gypsophila paniculata | reverse complement strand
TGTCCGTAATAAACAGCGTCCGAGTGTGTTTCCTTAATGAAGCTGAGTCAAAATATTTTTAGTCAATGCGTAGCACGTCATCCACGTTAAAAAAAAAAAGTGAAAAACAAACAAACAACCTTTTTATTACCTCGCAAAAAAGCAGTGTCTCAGTTTTTTTTAATTACCTCACACACTTTTCTGATTTCACTCCTTAATCACTTTTCAAAATAAATAAATTTCATCTGCTCACATTCTCACACACTTTTAATTTAATTAACAAAAATCCCCAAAATCTCAATTTCTAGGGTTTCATCTCATTTCTCACTTCCCTCAGATCTCCTCGCTACGGTACGTCTCTATTTTCTCGTAATTTGAGTAAGTCTCGTGAAACATCGTCTTTTACTCTTCATAATGAAAGACCGTTTATATAAATGTAGATATATTAGATAGGTAGTTAGAAAGTTAAAGGAAATGATTTTTCGCAATTCATTGTGAATGATCGTCTTTTATTGTCTCAATTTTAGCTCATATCATCTCAATTTCTCGTAGTTTGAGTAAGTCTTGTGAAAGATCGTCTTTTACTCTTAAAAAATGAGAGACTGGCTGTGTAAATGTAGATATATTAGATAGGTAATTATAGAGTAAAACGAAATGTTTTTTTTTAATTGCAATTCATTGTGAACGACCGTCTTTTTTTGTTTGAGATTGAATGTTTGGATTGAATAGGAGATGTCTCGAGCGGAGGAGCTGTGGGAGAGATTAGTTAGGGCGGCGTTACGGAGTGCGCGGACCCGTACCGATGCGTATGGGAAGCATACGACTGGTATTGCCGGTAATGTGCCGTCTTCGCTTGCTAATGGTAGGATTATTGATGATATTCTTCGTGCTGCTGATGAAATTCAAGACGAGGATCCTAATGTTGCTCGTATACGTACGTATTCCTGCTTTGCTTCGTCTTTTTTAACGAGTACTCCTCCGTTTAAATCCGTTGTGTGCATTTCATTTTTGACACTATTCGTAAGCTTAGATCAAGTTGTTGCAAAATGCGCTTCGACAAGTGTGAAAATAAGTGCGCGGAATGAAGTTGAATGACGGGAGTATTATATTGTCTTCGTGATGATGTGGAAATGTTTTTGAGGTGAAAGTGTAGTGGTAAGTAACTGAAATGAATTGAAATGTTTGTAGTTTGCGAGCATGGGTACGCGATGGCACAAAATCTCGACCCTAACAGTGAGGGAAGAGGTGTTCTACAGTTTAAGACTGGGTTGATGTCGGTCATTAAGGTAATTTATTTATAGGCTAAGTAATGATTGTTTCAGTTTAGCTGGGAATGTTTGTACGATGTTTAATTTTGTGTGCAGCAAAAATTAGCTAAAAGGGAATCTGGCAACATCGATAGAAGCCAAGATATTGCTCGTTTGCGTGAATTTTATCGGAAATATAGAGAGATGAATAATGTGGAACAGCTGATGGAAGAAGAAATGAAGCTGAGAGAGTCTGCCGTTTTTAGTGGAAACCTTGGAGAGTATGTTCTTAGCCTTTTACATTATCGAATGCACTTCCTGTAGTTTTTGTTAAACAATGCAGCTGCTTTCGTTGTGTGGGGTGAAATTTCCTCTTGTTTAGCCTCATGTTGCATGCCGATTGTGATGTTTGGAACATTGGTATACTTGAAATCAGCCACTTCTGTAATGCTGATTTTCATGTTTGGAACGTCGTTAAGCTAGAAATCAGCCATGTTCTGTAATTATTGTTTATTCGGAATTTGGTATATAATGTGTTGAGTTTTAGGGTGCTAGATGACATGATCGTGTACCTCACCTGCTCGGTTATCTAAGAGAGTTTGATGTCGATTTGCGAGGGATGATTACCAAGTTTTAGATTTGTTATATGTTACTGTGAAACTGTCAAAAAAGTTACTTGGCACTTCTGTGGCTTCAGACTAGAGAAGAAAACGAAGAAAAGGAAAAAGATTTTTGCAACGTTGAAGGTGTTGGGGGAAGTGCTTGAACAAATGACCCAGGAGGTCTCTCCTGAAGAAGCGGAAGTGTTGCTCCCAGAAGAGGTTGTGTATTATATCTTTGTTTTGCTTGACATTGTATAATCTTTTGCTTCATTATGTGGTCTACATCAGGCTTTACATTTCTCTTGGGCCTTGTTTGGATAACGAAAATGTAGGGAAATGGAGGGGAGGGAGAAAGAGGGAAAGGAAAGCGAGGGAGGAGAAGGGGGAGTCATGTCATCATCCCTCTAAATATTGACTATGGAGGAAGGATGACAAAATGACTTATGAGAAGGATTTGAAAGGATCTATTTCCCTCCCCCTCCAAGGCTCCAAACCCCTTCACCTATTTTTCTATCCAAATGAAGGATTCTCTCCCCCTCCCTCTCCCTTCTCTCATTTTCCCTTTATCCAAACATACCCTTATCAATTATGTATCTGAAATCGTTGTATTGAAGTACTTCCTTTATTGACCTCGTGAAGCCATCATGGTGTTGAAAGCATTATCGGCATGGGTAGGTAGTGGTCATATTTCTAGGGTCTACTGGCCGCCCCTTCATATTTCGTTTCTTAATTCGTCTTTGAAGGTGAAGATGCAATGTCTAGTACATAGAGAAGTTTTACTTGAGCTAAATGTCTAGGGATGCATAATGGATCATTCATAGTACATCCAAACTCGTGGAAAGGTGAATATGTCAAGCTTTCTTGCGACACATTTGATTTCAAACTTTAAGTAACCAAGTAGCTGAATTGCTGCTTTGAGCCGTATAAAGACATGAGAGTATGAGTGAGGGAGGAATGGAATAAGAGTGTACCTTTTGGAAGTTCGTACAGAACTTAGTTAATGGTTTTACTTATAACCAAGAAAGAAGAAACTTGGAAAATCTTATCGCAGGTTGATGGAATAGAGTTGGTTTGAGTAACCTTTTTTATTGTTATCTCATCAGCTTAAGCGTGTCATGGAGTCAGACGCAGCTATGACAGAAGATTTGATTGCTTACAACATTATTCCTCTGGGTACGACAAGTACAACTAACAGGATTGTTGCATTGGCTGAGGTCAGTTGATGCTTACCATTTTTATGATGTATAATGTTTACATGTGCTGTTGGTATTCAAGAATTCACCTCGATGGTCTCAACCTTGTGTGCGACTCATACAAACACCAATTTGTTTTGTGTAAGGTGAGAGCAGCTGTGTCCGCTCTGAAGGATATCAGGGGTCTACCAAAAATGCCAGGGGATGTTGCTCCCCCTCTTAGGAGTCTTGATGTGCTGGATTTTCTGCAGTATATTTTCGGGTTTCAGGTATTTATGCTATCATCTTGTAGCATTGTTCTATTTTGATTTTCTTAAGCGTTCTCAATTTGTTTAATGGATCATTACTATCTTGGCCTTTTCGTTCTCTTTGTAGTAAAAACTTACGTCATTGCTATATGTCACTTGGTTTTTCCGACTGGAAATGTGAAAAAGCCGAGGCCACCATCTTCCATCTGCATATGTCCCCAATGTCTCATGTTATCCTTTTGCCTTGTAAAAAAAAAAAAAACAACAGAAACTGGGTGTCTGGTCTTGACGGTGTGGAGCTTTTGGGAATGATGATCCGTTATACTCTACACGTAATGCGCTTGATTTTATGTTATTCTCAGTTAAAAATTTGTCTTTTCTGTTCCTCAATATATGTAGCCAACAAGCAAAGGTGGTCACTACCCAATGGTCTACACTCCACAGGGATATATGCTATTTGCTACTGGTCCCTTTATTCCACTGGGTTCTCTTTTAGCCATTTTTTTAATACATGTATGCTGATCATTATGGACGGGTACCTTTAACCAGTCCTAGCCTCGCCACCACTGAGGGTATATGCTGTTAACATCCATTAACGGCTTAGCGCATATTCAAGCTAAATGTTATACTTGTAAAGTTTTAGAGGTAGCTCCTGGCCTCATCTCAGTTCTAATAGGTCACTGTACTGTGTAAAGGTTTATCCTGTGTCCTGACCTTTGCATAATTATACTCCGTATCATTCATCTTTCCTGTCTTAGCCGACCTTAATTAAATCATAACAGTATTGAATTTGCTTGGTCGCTCAGATGTTTGTTATTATTATTTTTTTTTTTCCTGTTATTTGGTTGTTGGTCTCTGCTTTAATGTGTTTCATTTTGACGCTTTCCCTGGCTGACTCTTGCAGAATGACAACGTCTCCAATCAGCGAGAGCATATAGTTCATCTTCTTGCAAATGAGCAATCTCGACTTCGTATTCCAGAAGAACATGAGCCGGTAAGCTGTGTGTTATTATGCCTGCAAGCTAGGCTGCTTCGTAATCAAGTCGTGTGATGCTGCAGTGTCTATTGATGACACTTCAGTGGATTTTTGCTGTAGAATACACGTGTAGATTTTTTTTAATTAAGTTGGGTAGCTGTCAAAAAGAGTGGGACATGAATGAAGGATAAGGAATTCTTGTAAACTCTTTAAGTTAATTACAACTCCCTCAACAGGGGTGGTATTGAGTAAGTGACTTTTATTAGCTTATAAACATGCTAATATGCTATGACACTTTATTTAATTAGGGTTTATTGACAATTTCCACCTTTGCTTTTCCAGATTTTTGATACTTCACCTTTTTTTTTTATTCTTTTTTATTTTTTAAATATATAAAACAAATCTCCCACCTTCTGTAGAATTCCGTTCCATTTCTTACACCAAAGTTGGCTTTCAGTCCATAAAAATTGTAGAATGACCAATGACCAATTTAGCTTCACATCTCATCCATCTGCGTCTTTTTTTTTCCCTCAATCTTAATATCTTATTCTTTTATTTTTCCATCCCAATATTTAATTTAAAATCCTCTTTCCCACCTTAATGCAAATTAAGGATACATGTATTCATTTTTGACAAGTGTTTGATAATACTGCTTGCAGTAGGTTTTGCTATTCTTGTGGATTTGAAGTGGATTACAGTTTACGTCATTGTTTTGCATCAGAAATTGGACGAGGCTGCTGTACAAAGGGTGTTTCTGAAGTCCTTGGAGAATTATATTAAATGGTGTAACTATTTGGTTCTCCAGCCAGTGTGGAGCAAGTATGAGTTCAAGACTTTCAAACTCATGCTGTCAAAATTGAGTTTATTTTTCTTGCTGATAAACAAGGGTTGATTTTATTACATATTCCATTATTCCTTATCTCTTCTGTTACATTTTACTTTCTTTTTTTCCCCTTACAAAGGTATAGTTTAAATACAGCTAGCCATAGTTTATAGCCTAGATGTACTTGGGGGCTGTGATATACTGATATGCTTATACATGGCACTTTTCTGATGCAGTTTGGATTCTGTTAGCAAGGAAAAGAAACTGCTGTTCTTAACGCTTTATTACCTGATATGGGGGGAGGCTGCAAATGTCAGATTTCTCCCAGAGTGTTTATGCTACATATTCCATCATGTAAGTCAAATCTTTAATGTGTAAGTATTTGGCACGACAACTTTATAAATCATTTTGAAGTCTTGACTAGTACATTTCAGTTTGATAATCCTTCTCAGACTTCGATCAACAATATAGTATCTGCTCTCCTGTTTGATTTTTTAGGTCATCAAAAGTGCAGTCTACTTGCAGCGAAAGAAACCATTGTATTTAAGTGAAGTTTACTTGTGAAAAAACTATTGTATTATTGATTGTATTTCATCTACCCATTCAGAGTTCAAATTTTGCCCTTGAAGTTGTTGTATTGGTGTCAAGTGCTATGTTCTGCCAGACACTTGACTTACGTCTTCTTGTGGTTAAAATTACTCGTGGTTTGGAGCAATATTATCTAGCTCTGTCTTTTACATGGGCATCAGCCCTTGGCGTGCAATGGGTATCCTTGTTTACCCAAAAAAGTTATTTGTGTAGTTATTTTTGTAAAGAATATGCTTTTTCCTTTTGCATCTCATCTTGTATCCTGTCTTGATTTTGTAAAAAGCCTTTTAACCTTTGCAAACAAGCTTTTAGTTTATAGCTTTATATTTTATTGTGACTCAGATGGCAAGAGAAATGGATGAGATACTCAGGCAGCATGCTCTGAAGCAAGCTGATAGTTGCAAAACAGAAAGCGGCGTTTCCTTCTTGTCTAGAGTCATCGATCCTTTGTATCAAATTGTTGCAGCGGTAGGTTAACTTTGCTAAGACATCAAAATCGAGTTTCTTGTTCTTATGCGGATTTTGCTTTTATCTGTTTAAAAGTCAAATAAATCTTCATGGCCTATTTGGCTGCTCACATCTTGAATCATGCATCATCTGCTTAATAGCAAGAATGGTATCCAGAAGTCTATTCTTTCTCTTATTTCAAATCTGAGAAATATTTGACTGATGCACGGTATTGTTGATAGTCACATGTTTTTTTGGTATTGGTTAAGGCCCCTACCCCATGTGATAGAAAACTAAAACATTAGAATTTAACCTTTCACGTCCGGATTTCAAGATGGGGAGCCTGTTAATTCTCAATGCTCAGATGTCATCATCTCTCTTCCATCTTTGCCTGACATTTTGATTGATGCACGTGAGCTTGCAGGAAGCTAACAACAATGACAATGGACGAGCTCCCCATTCTGCATGGAGGAATTATGATGATTTTAATGAGTATTTTTGGTAAGGAATTATGAACTCCAAATGCATCAGTTCCAGAGGGTTGGACTTTTGTCCTCTTAAGTCTTAACTATTCATCTATTGGTGGTTAATTTGTTTCAGGTCACTGCATTGTTTTGAGCTCAGTTGGCCTTGGCGTATGACTTCCTCATTCTTTACGATGCCAAAACGGAGGTCTAAAGTAAGATTCTTCTGCGTTCAAAGTACTAGTTTTAAGTTTTGAACAGATAGTTATTCATGATATGATTGATTGCCTTTTGTCGTTGCCCATGGTCCATACAAGTCACACTTCTGTTTGTGAGCAGCTACTTAATTTCTTGATTGAATTTCATCATAAAAACCATGTTATAGCATGTAATCTTGTTTCGTGCGTTCATGTCGTAGAATTTTTTGAGGACTGATGGAGGAAAGCGGCGCGGAAAAACTTCTTTTGTTGAGCATCGCACATTCTTACATTTATACCATAGCTTTCATCGCCTCTGGATATTTCTTATCATGATGTTTCAGGTACGGTACTATCATGGTTAATTTAAATTTCTTTTTCCAACAAATTGTGTTTGAAATCTAGCTTAAAATATTTGTTGTTCTCTTTCTTACTTACTGCCGCTTCTTTGGTGGAATGCTCTAAAGGTTAAGCACCCTAGAGCTCAGTGCATAGTTCAGGAAAAAAAAAAAACAACTAACGGAAGAAGGAATTATTTCCACCAGCTGTTAGAATTTAATAATTTTGTTAGGCTGATGGGAGTTACGCTGGAATTTGATTATGTTGGGTTTTTACTTTTTAGTATAATTTTCTCTTGTTAGATCTTTGCAGCTGATATGCAACATACATATGTACACATCTCACACTCTCCTCATTTGTGTGTATATGTAGCCACAGCCCACAGTACCTGACTGAACAGTTTACTTCATTCACTGGTTTACTATTTAAGTGGATTCTTGTTATGCACTCTTCATTGTTTTGAATTATTTGACTCTTGTGTGTGCAGGCTCTCACGATTATTGCATTTAATAATGGCAAAATAAATTCCTCAACGATAAAACAGGTCCTTAGTCTTGGGCCTACATTTGTTGTCATGAAGCTTATTGAAAGTGAGGCCTTTTGCCTGGTTTAATTTTTCATGCCATTATTGTTTTGTATTCTCCCTTTGCGAGTAGTTTTATTATATCTCTCTGATGCTTAAATTTATATTGGTGTCAACTACACTGTTTGCCAGGTGTGTTGGATATTTTCATGATGTACGGAGCATATTCCACCACACGCCATATGGCTGTTTCTCGAATATTTCTACGATTTATTTGGTTTACAGGTGCCTCAGCTGTCATAGCATTCCTTTATGTGTAAGATCCTGTTTACACCCGCTTTTCTTTGCCACTTTCTCCCTTTACTTTGAGTAGGTTTATCTTCATGATTTTTTTTTTATTAGTGCTGCAATTTCATCTGTATAAGATTGTGTCACCTATGCTCAACACAGAAAATCTCTACAAGGGAATGCGACTATCTACAAGATATATGTTATTGTGATCAGCATATACGCTGGTTTTCAGTTGTTTATAAGTTTCCTTATGCGGATACCAGCTTGTCATCAACTTACCGACCAATGCGATCGCTGGTCAGTTCTTCGCCTTGTCAAATGGATGCGTCAGGTATGTTTCGTCAATTTACAATTTTTTGTCAACTTTTTGTCCTTTTGGATACACAATTTGGTTTTTATTTTTCTGTGGGTGACTTTTCTTTGTGACTTCCTGACTCTTTTCTTGCTGCTTCTTGTTCTTTAAGGAGCGACACTATGTTGGCCGTGGAATGTATGAAAGCACCTTCGATTATATGAAGTAAGTTCTCGTTCCTCACTGTATGTGCTCATGCCTCTCCCAGTAGATTTATGACTATGTTGAGCTGTTGAGCTGAATCATAAGTGATAAGCCCATTGCAGCCATATCTACACAGGTTTCTTGGTTCTGAAAGCTGACTATTTTAGCCAGTGTGTGCCGTCATTCCTTAGATGCTTCCCCAGCAGATCAAAATTTCAGATTTGATTTCGCATATAGGTGATACCATCCAACTACATAGCACAACTGCACAAAGATGGATGTAACAAACCTAAACATGAATATGGAGAACTCAGATGTGCAGTCTCAAGAAATTGGAAACAGTAATATTAAAACTGAAGAAACCAATTTTTGTTGCTTGAAACTTTTATTTTCTGTGTTTAAATTTAACTGCATATGCAAAGCCAGGTGGAGATGATTAAAAATGATACGGAGTATGAATTTCCTAGGCTGAAGAAAGTATCCATGGGAGCGGGGTGTGTTAAGGGAAAATATTTGTGTAGATAATGGAAATTTTCTCTTCATTTGTCTTATTATTTGGCTCTTCGACCAATTTTATTTTCAAACTTTTCTTTTCACTTCAGTTTCTCCTTTACTATTCTTCCCAATGTTTTGAATAGATTTTCATTTAGAACAATTTTATCTTAGTCTATTTTGACTATTTTCTCCTTTTGCTTTTAGTGTTTCACTGTCATATTTTTCTCTTCCTTTCTTATTGTTTTTAAATTTGAATTAGCAAAGGCAGCTAGTGTTAAGCTGATCATTCCTCATAGCAATTCTCTGAATTTATGAGTGTAGAATTTCTGATGACTGAAATATAACTTGGATGGTAGTTCACGTGCAACCGTGCACAAAAATTGCCGTGTAACTGTGTGATAATTATTTATGTCATGTACTTCATGCAGGTATATGATTTTCTGGCTTATTGTCTTGGCTGCAAAATTTTCCTTTGGATATTTTCTCCAGGCAAGTGGCTGTGGAAATTCTCTGCTCCTTATGTTCTTCATAGACATGTTTTTGATATTTGATGCCATTAGCATATAAATACTACATTTATTCCAATATTTGTTTTAACTTTCAATCTGTGTATCGAAACAGGTCAGGCCGTTGGTTGAGCCAACACAGAAAATTGTGGATATGGACAATATAAGATATTCGTGGCATGATTTTGTTTCTCGGAGTAAGTGTGAATGTTAATATGTTTGAGCATGGACTCATTTGGTGATCTAACTCTCTCTTGTGCTTGGTCTCACTCCCTATCTGTTAATGCGTCATGCCTTCAGTGTCTCATTCCTCTCTCCCTTTCTTTCTCTTTCCCTATATTTGCATTTGTGAGCTTTGAGTGGCACTCTGTACGTAGAGCAAGCCTTTTGGAAATTGCAAGCTTTCAAAGCAGTAACTACTTGTAGTTGATGCTGTACAAAAAGAGAGGGAAAATTGCAGACAATATTCACTTGTTCATTTCGATACTCTCCTTTCTTTACCATAATCTGGCCTAGAGAGAGTATTTTTTTTTTTAAATAAATAATTCATTATGACCAGTTCTGAGTAGTATACTGCAAGATATTTCAACTACTAGATTAGAAGACAGACTTTCTTGTCTCATTTGGAAAGAAAAGATTCTTGATTTTGATTTTTGATTTTTGATTTTTGCTTTTTATCTTTGCAGATAACCACAATGCTCTTACAATCCTCAGTATATGGGCCCCTGTATTTTGTGTGAGTATGCATAGCTACCCTATCCTCATAATTTATTTTGATAGTTGTATTAATTTCTGCATAAATATTTTGCGTAGTCTTTTATATCAACCTTCTATGTAACCTGTTATACTTGTTAATCTCAGTCGTATGTTTTATGCATAATTGCTTGAGGGTATCATGAGCAAACTTGCATTAACTCACAGTAATGGTAGTCTCCCAGCAAGGGGGATCCGCTCAAGAACTGATCTTTTGTTTCTCTGTTTGCTGAGTTCTTTGCAATGACAATTCCTGTTTGATTATTTTTTTGAATGATGTTGATGCTCATTACATAGCTTTAACTTGCATAGTTTGTGGCTGATGTGATGATAACAATTATATCATCGAAGTTGACTGGAACATGCTGTATATTGGTCTAATTTTATTGAGCTGCCTTTCTGGTTGCAGATATATCTTCTAGACATCTATGTGTTTTACACTATTATATCTGCTTTGTGGGGATTCTTGTTGGGAGCAAGAGATCGTCTAGGAGAGGTGAGCTATTCCAACTGTCGTGTTTTTTTTTTTTTGATAATTTGAAAATGTCTTATTGTTGCTTATTATAGCAACATGATTAAATTGTACTAATAGATTTTGGTTGGAAAGTTTTAACATGATTATTCCAACTGTCTTTTTTTTTTTGGGTTTGGTTTGCTTGTTTTTTGTGACGACGCTGTTTTCTGTTGCAAGATTAATAGAATTCTTATAAATGTTCTTTATCATTATCATTTCAGATACGGTCATTGGATACCCTTCATCAGCTGTTTGAGCAATTTCCCCGAGCCTTTATGAAAAATCTCTATGCTTCACCTTTCAAAAGGTTTCTACTTTTATTCAGTTGCATTTCTTTTATAATCTTAGTGTACTCTGCTATTAATTTTACACTTTTGTTATTCCCACACATTGCTGATGTCTGTTGCTTGCCTCTGTATGCAGTGTTCCCGAGTATGCAGCCAATGAGGTTAGTTTAAAGATATGCTATTTAGCATTCGGGGTAGCTATCCATAGCATCGCTTTATAATCACTTGTCCGAGTTTGCTCAAATCTCTATCAATCTGGTTAATAACCTGGAATAGTGTAATCACTCCAAATAATTAAGCTACATATTGAATTAAAGTCTAGCTTCAGATGTTATTCGTTTGCCACCTAACATAGTTTAGCTTCACTTTTTTTTTCAATTGAAGAAGTCTTAGGTGATCATCCATTCTATGATATTATGATTACAGCCGAACAAGAACTTTTTACGCCACAATTCTCATGACATGGTTATCTTATAAATGGGGTAGTTTATTTTAGCTCGATTATCCCTCCATTAAAATAATGACAAGGAGTCACTTCACTTCAAACTTGTTTCAAATTTTTTGTATATCATTTTATCGTCATGATGTATAGTTACTCAAGCATTTGCCTGGTAGACAGAGTCTCCTGAGTTATAAAGTTGATGTAGTGCATATTGGCTAACAATCTTGATTTTGTAAACACTCTACATGTCAAGAAACTCATATGTTTTTGTGTCTCTATTCAAGGTTCTTCAGACTAACAAGGAAGATGCTTCTAAATTTTCACCTTTTTGGAATGAAATTGTAAGGAATCTGCGAGAAGAAGATTACATCACAAACTTGTAATTCTGTTAACCTGGCTTGCTTTCTGCACTTATATTATCGTGTTATCTACTATCTTATTCATTCTTCTATTTGCCTCTCTTGCCTTTGTTGATGATACCATTGCTTCC
Source organism: Gypsophila paniculata (assembly GCA_032274805.1). Taxonomy (NCBI): domain Eukaryota; kingdom Viridiplantae; phylum Streptophyta; class Magnoliopsida; order Caryophyllales; family Caryophyllaceae; genus Gypsophila; species Gypsophila paniculata. The sequence goes on along the minus strand of JAUEKU010036100.1, from coordinate 2,306 downwards.
TTATTTTTAGGGAAATGGAGTTGCTTCTCATGCCAAATAATACTGGAAATTTGCCCTTGGTTCAGTGGCCACTCTTCCTTCTTGCTAGCAAAGTAAATGACATAGCTGTTGTACCTTTAAAGTTCATTCCTCTCGTCTCTTCTGGGTGCATGGTTTAGATGTTACATTTTCCATAATTGTGCTTGCAGATATTTCTAGCCAGAGACATTGCTGCAGAAAGTAGAGATTCTCAAGAAGAGCTCTGGGATAGAATTTCAAGAGATGATTACATGAAATATGCTGTTAAAGAGTGCTATTACTCAATAAAGCTTGTTCTGACTGCAATATTGGAGGAAGATGGAAGAAAATGGTAAGACATATAGGTTTCCTGTAAAATACATTTTACCTAATTACTGGATGCTTTTCTTATGGAATGCTGATACTATTATCCTCTCAAAATACTGCAGGGTGGAGAGGGTGTACGAAGATATTGAAGCAAGTATTGCGAAAAGGACCATTCATGTTGATTTTGAGCTGAATAAGTTGTCTCTGGTGATTCAGAAAGTTACAGCTCTTATGGGAGTACTGGTATGATCATACTATTTTTTGCATTGAAGTTATTGGCACGCGTAACTAAATGTGCTGTTTTCTTTCATTACGTTGCTGTCACTTTTTTTTAGATGGTGAACTTTTTTCATTACGTTGCTGTCACTTTTCAAGTTTCAATTACTTGAATAATCTTAATGTTTGATCTGCTATGGTTCGTTTGCTGTGAATACATAAATATGTACTGGGTGCTTTCTTTGACAACACATGGGTATGGTTGTGTCTTGTATACATATAACCCCTTGACAGCCATTGGTGGGAGCCTTTAAGGTATTAGTTTGATGATGTTCTTTTTTCTTATGCTTTTGTATGTCTATAATGGTGGAGGTGTCGGATTCTGGATGTCCTTTTCTGGTAGCATGAAGCCTTACAATTGTGGCTTTAATGAATTAATGGTAACAAACTTGCTTCTTTATGTAGGCTTGCGTTGGGCATTTAGAGCCCTTCAGTTATTTATTAGATTCCTAGTTTATGTTACTATTGTGATATGTCTGCAATGCTTGAGAATTGCATATGGTTAGTATGCTCAGTTGTAATTTGGTAATCAACTTGCCTTCAACTGTTGTATCTCGGGTGACTTAGAGGATGCTTTAGATTCATCCCTTTACCTTCTTTGATATTTATGCTGGTTGTCTTATTTGTTGAAACAGAAACTGGCTGAGACAGATGATCTCATGAAGGGTGCCGTTAAAGCTGTTCAGGATCTATATGATGTCATACGTTACGATGTCCTCGCTGTTAATATGAGGTTGGGTTCTACTTGAGATCGTGGTTTTATAATATCTTCGTCCTTTTATGTGACCAATCCTTTGTTGAAGATCAACAAACAGATGGTAGGAAGTAGAGAGAGGCTATCTTTCTGAATGTCCCATTGTGTGTATTCTCAGAGATCATATGCAGACATGGAATTTACTTTCCAAAGCACGGGCAGAAGGCAGTCTTTTTGCAAAGTTAAAATGGCCCAAAGATCCAGAACTGGTAGAACAAAGCTTAATTTGTTATGTATTTATGGTTTTTATTTTCGCATCTTTCAGACATTTTCTAGGTTAGAGTATCTGGTTTGAGTCAAACTGTGACTGCAATATTTTTGCAGAAAGCTCAAATCAGAAGATTGTATTCATTGTTGACTATCAAAGACTCTGCTGCAAACATACCGACTAATCTTGAGGCTCGTAGAAGACTGCAATTCTTTACTAATTCCTTAATGATGGATATGCCTCCAGCGAAACCTGTTCGTGAGATGATGTCCTTCAGGTTGCTAGTGTGATTTTGTCTTCATCTGGCTATGTACGTCTTATATCTCTCTTGCTAATGATCGCCTGACTTTTTTTGAATTTTATTTGCAGTGTTTTTACTCCATATTATTCAGAGACTGTCCTATATAGTGTGGATGAATTGCGTAAGAAAAATGAAGATGGTATATCTATTTTGTTTTACCTTCAGAAAATATATCCAGGTATAATACTATAATCTGATTAATATTTTTTGTATGTATTTGTCAGTCTGATTAATTTTCCCATAACAAACTCGAAAAGGTGGATACAGTAATTTGTTTCTCCTATCTTAACCTTCTGTGGAACTCCTTTTCCAATAATCTGTAGGGTGCAGTTGTGGGTTAGTTGTGGGTTAGCTTTGTTAAAAATGTTACTCCCTCCATTCAAATCCAACTTGTGCATGACACTTTTTGACACTATTTAGGAGTTGAGAGAATCTTTGAAATT